>JABUQX010056867.1:0-65000 GCA_015478945.1 Trachelipus rathkii
GAAAGGAAGGAAGAGATTAAACGGTGTTCAAATGTTAACTTTGTGAAGATAAGTGAAACGATGGGGGGGGGAAAGGTGGACAATTTCTTTCGCTGAATTGTCTCTATATTAAATCTGGAACGTCTTATATTATATTATTATATATATATAATATTATAATATATATATATTAATTTGATATAATATTAGTATATATATATATATATATTTATAGTATTATATAATAATATATTAATATAAATTTATATATAGTATATATAATATATTATATATATTATTATTTATTATATTGATATTAAGTATATATTATTAACTTATATATATTATAATTATATAGTATTATATTATTTATATATTATTTTATATTATAGTATATTTATTTATTATTATATATTTATATATAATTAATTATTTATTATATATAATATATGATATATTCATATATATATAATATACTATATTTAATATATAGTATATATATTCATATTACATATTATATATTATATATACTATATATTTATATAATTTATAGCTACTCGATGATATATAATATACGTATCTAGTATATATGTTATGACATATATATACTCGTTAATCATATATATAATTATATATATTAGATACTATGTATAAATAGTATATATATTATAAGTGATAATTATATATCATATATATATATCTAAATGATTATATAAGGACTGTAACATTTAATCTTATACATATATTTTATATATATATATATTAAAGTTATTATTATATATATATTATTTATTATATTATATATAGTATTATTATATATATATATGAATTATATCAGTATTATATATATATATATCAAACTGAGCTTTAATCCAAAATATGAAATATCATATATAATAAACAATACTGGCTATATCGTAGTTACTTAGCTGTATAAGGATATGTTCCCGAAAAAGTAGTGGAGTGCTGCAACTACTTAACAGTATTGCGATAAGTATATATTTAAAACGAAGAACAAAAACAAAAATTATTCATAGAGGAATAAAATTCCCATGATCGAGACATACAAGATGCAATAAGGATCTTAGAATTATTCCCAAGCTTTTTTGTCTTCTCTTTTTCGTTTTTTATAATGATAATAAACTTTAGTTTGAATCTAAAATATGATTTCATGTAATAAAAATGAGATAAATTGGAAACCAATTTGAAGGCAAAGAAAAGATAGAAACTGCCACTAGATTTCATAAGGTGTATAGAAACATGCTAATATTAAGAGGCTAATAAGTGTAAAGAGGTAAAGATGGATTTTTTATGCTTTCCGAACAACAAAGTAGGAAGTCTCGGATTTATCTCTTCATTATTTTTATTGGGCCACTTTAATCACAGCAATATCTTTGATGAAACAACAAATAACTGTAAATATTCCCTAGAATGAGCACTAATAATATTATATTTATAATATATTATATATTATCTATATTATATATTTATATTCTATGTTATATAGTATATATATATATATTATATATTATAATATATTTATATTTTATAGTATATATATATATATAATATATTTAATATATTATATATATAATATATATATATATATATTATGATAGTATATAGTATATAGTATATATATATATAATATATATATATATACTATATATATATATATATATAACTATAATATATATATTTTAATCAGCATATATATATATATATATATATATATATATTATAATATAATATTTATATTATCTAAACTATATTATATAATATTATATATATATATATATATTTACTATATATTATATAATCATTATCATATATATATATTATATATATATATAAATTATATATATATATATTGTATATATATTATTATATATCAATATATATTATAATATATATATAATATATTATTAGTATTATAATATAATATATATATATAATATATATATTAGTATTGTAATAAGGATAGTAATGTTTATAATAGCTGGGTATTTATCATAAGCAAAATTGGTTATCTACTTTACCATATATTTTTAAATTGGGCAAAAAATATAGGGTAATTAAGTGCATGGGACCGTCGAAACATTTGACTACGAGGGTATTTGTCCCAGCACGCCGCTCGTGGATGGTGGGTACATGGAAATGTTTAAAGGGATATGGTAAATGTTACAATTTGTTTTCAAAATGAGGAATTGTATCTCTATTGTTTTAAACTCATGGTTATAATTAATAAGTTACCAGTTATTATGCAGAATTTAACTATTTACATTAACCGTAGATAATATATTAATAATTATAGTATATATAATATATATATTATATATATATTATATATTATATATATGATTAATATATATATATATATATATATTATATATATATATATACATATAATTAATAGTATATATATATTATGATATATATAGTATATATATACTATATATTTAATATTATAGTATATATATATATATATAGTATATATATATACTAATTATATAGTTATATATATAGTATATATATATTTTATTTATATATATATATATATATATATATATATATATATTTATTATATATATATATCTATATCTTAAGTATATATATATATATATATATACTATATTTATATTATACTAATATAGTATATATTATAAATATATTCTATATATATATAATATATAATATATATATATAAATATATATAGTAATATTATATATATTATTATATATATATAATTATATACTTATATATATTAATATTATTATATAATTAATAATATTTATATTATATATATTATATCAATTAATAGTATATAATTATTATAGTCACAATGATGCGAGTTAAGTAATCACATTGCATATACCAAATAGGTCTTTCAAAATTAGTACTAAGAGTCAGTAATTATTATCTCTTGTGAATTTGGTAATATTATTTATGCACTGCGTTATATATTTTATTCTTTATATATCTGATTTTCCATGATTTTTTTAAAAACCAGCGCAATGTTTTTTAGTTTATGTACAATGGAGAAGTCTACACAAACGTCACAGAAAATGGACTCATAAAACCGTATTTTAAGAGTAGCAATGAAAGAATTTTTTGTTTTTTTTAGATTGTAGTTAAAAATGAAATTTCATTCGTAAAAATGTATTTAGCAAGGGATATATATATAATAGTATAGTATATATAGTAATATATATATATATATATACTATATATATTATATATATATATAAGTAATATTATATATATTATATATTACTATTATATTATATATATATAATATATTATATTATATATATATATATAATATAATATATCTGGTATATTATATATATATTATATATTATATATATATATTTATATAATATTATTTATATATATATATATTATATATATATATTATTATATATTATATATATTATATATATAATAATATATATATATAAATATATATATATTATGTAGTTCAGCAGGCGGCTTCGTGTACATTTTTTATTCTAATGGTACTTACATACGTATATATATCTATATATATATATATTATATATAATATATATATTATATTATATTTATATAATATATATAATATATATATTTATTAATAGCATTTATATAATATATATATATTTATATTATATGTGTTAATATATTATTTATATTTTATATATATAAATTATAATATATAATATATTATATATATAACTATATTATATATATTATTATATATTATAATATATTATATATAATATTCTGTCATTAAACATTCACTAAAAGTATAATTTTTTAAATTTGTTGTACTGTACTATTTCGATAAATAGTCTTTTCTGACACCAATTTTATTTTTTAAAAGAAATCGGCCTCTCCATTCTTTGATGAGCGATACTTGTATAACTTTGCGATGAAATACATTCTTGATGAACCCTTCTAACTAGAGTGACAGCAATGTGGAAAGCTGTCTTCCCTTGTATTCTCACAAAGTCTATCCATGTTTAATGTAAGAAACGCTCAACTTTTGATCTTTTCCATCGGAATGGTTTTAAGGACTTTTAATATTTTACACATTACTGATATTGTCTTCCAATTGTTTTCAGACGCTATGAAATAGGAAAAGACAGTCGCGACAGTTTTTGGACATGATGATTGGAATTATTAATGAGGCACCGATTATTAGACAGAAACATAAATGGGCTGCAATTAGATACTTGTAATTTAAATGTCTTTCAGTGCTGACTTGTATCACATATTTCTTTTGGCTCTCTACTTAAATCGGAAGTGGATACCGTCGTTCGTTTTCTTATTGTGAAGGTTTCTTTTGAACTTAACAATTTCTCTTATGGAAAAGCTTTAACTCTCAAAAGTAATAAAATGCGATCTTAATACTGCTTGGGGGTCATGTTCTATTTGAAAGTTGACCATATAAGAATGTCACTACCTCTAGGCATGATTATATGAAAATCGACAGTCAAAAATTTAAGTTTATTGTGTCGAGAACTTGACATGTCCAGAATGTGAAGGGAGTTGTATTTACATCTTGAATTCGTACCTCCATTTAATATAATTTTAAGCATTCTTTTTTTCTTCTTTATTTTCAAAACTGTAATTTAGTGATCTTGAATGAAAGTTCCACTTGGTTGAGATTGAGCGAGGTAGACGTCTTTTCCGTACTTGGTTCAACAGCTGTTTGTTTCTTTGTGCTAGTGGAAGAGAATGTACATATTGCTTGAAGATTAGAAAAAGATGCGGAATTTCTGTTAAAATGATGTAGCATTTAGCATCATTAAATTAAGCTGATAAGCATGACAATGAATATTACCAGCTTCCAGATACATTTGTCTCAACTTTGCCTGAACCCCACCAGACGAGCTTCTCATAACATTAGCACCATCATAAGTTTGTGATATTAATTTATTCTTGCGATCATCTGCACCCAACCTTTCGATCTCTTTTAAAAGATAAGTAGTAAGTGTTTCATCGTCATGCTTTTCTGGTGCAATGAATCTTTCTGTTGGTTCTCCTTTAACAATGTATCTAAAGATGACAACCATTTCGTTTATGTTGGAAACATTACTCCTAGTGACATACTATCTCCTAGTGACATATTTCAAGCATAATTTGTAGAAGCTCATTCTGTATTGTTTTCGAAGATCCCTTGAAAACAGTGGCCTTCTCTAGATGTACTCTTACTGAATTATCTAGTTCTGCACTGAAGTTCACTAGCTCTCTGAAGACACTTGGAATAGTTGAGGATTCAGTTTCGTTATGCTCTCTCAATGCTAAATCAAATGCTCCCCAAAATTTTATGCAGTTTACGATAATTTTTAAGGTATACCTATTGTTCTTAACATTCTAATTATCCTTATGTATTGATTTTCTATACTCGCTGTCTAGCTGTTTAGAAATGTTTAATTTTCCGACAATGAAGGACTTAAAGCAATTTTCATGTGTACTCTCGTGTTTTCATGAAATTTTGCCTTAGACGCCAGATGATTTATATTTCTTACACCTGGTTTTGTTCGTGAATCTTCTCCAAACAAAAACTATGAAACATAGACAAGTAAATGAGTTGTTTTTATCACAACTTCATTTATGTTTATCATATAATAAATACAATGTTAAAATTACATTTGATATTGTCTGTTTAACTTTTAATAATGTTGCTTTATGCTTAAGGCTGAGTAGAACGTCCTAAATTTTTTATTTTATGCTTCTTCTCGGCTGAACACAAAGATAAGTTTTTTTTTTTAGAAAACAAAAAGTAAATTGATAACTAAATTCATCTTTATTTAATAGGAAAAAAAATGTTGACCCAAAGGCGACAAGGTCCTATATATATATATAATTTATTATATATTATATATATATATATAATATATATATATTAATATATGTATATATATATATATTATATATTATATATTAGTATATATATATATATTTATAAATATATATATATATATATAACGAAATTCACTTTGTTTCAAATTAATTCAAGAGCATGCGCTGATTGCGATACGGTTTATATTGGAGAAAATCGATATAATTAAGTTTAGCACATTTAGATACATGTTAAATAATTTTAATATAATTTATTTTAAGTGACTGTTCAATTTTAAAACTGAATTTATTGAATTAAATATTAAAATTATTAAGCGTCAAGATAATTAACGTAATCTATTTTTCATTCAGTCACAAACTGATTATAAATTATAAAATAAACGACATAAAATACAAATATTCTTCAAATGTTTCGTAGGTCAACAAAGAAATACATAATGTTTTGACTTTTTTTGGAAGCAAAATTGCAGGTATACGAAAGCGTCGCGTCGATTTGTGCAACCATCCTCTCTGCGTAAACATTAAGTAGGTGTTGTCAATATTTTATGCAAAACTTTTTAAATAATAACTAAAATTGTTGATGGTTTTTTTTATTTTTTATTTTTTTTATTTTCTTTATTTTTTTTAACATAAATTGGCGACATTGGATTGTTATTATAACTAAGAATGCAGAATTTAATTTATTAGTTTTGAGTCCTATCAAAAAAAATTAAGGAATAAAAAATATAAATAACAGTTTAGATCCTCAGTATATACAATTAGTTCTTCCAACTTGCAACCAGGGTTCAGCGAGCGCCTGATAAGTATTATCATAATATATATTTTATATATTATATATTTATATAGTATATAATATATACTAATATAGTATATTATTTATAATATATATATATAAATATAGTATATAATATATATATATCATCAATTAATTATTAATAATAATAATTATATAATATATAATAATAATCATCATAATAATATAATAATAGATAATAATAAGTATAAATATATAATAATAAATAATAATGAGCGTTAATACGAAAATAAATTTAAAACATAACATATATTGCAGTTGTAAGAACATTATTTAAGAAATCAACTTGCACGAGGGTTAGAGACACCCGTGGGATATATATGTATATTATATATTACGTATATATAATATATAGTTATATATATATATTATATATTTATATATATATATATTATATAGTATATATATATCTATAGTATATATAGTTATATATATATCTTATATTATATTATATTATTTATATATATATATATATTACTTATTATATATATATATATTTATATTATAGTATTATATATATATATATATATATATATATTATATATATATATTATATATAATATTATAATATATTATATTATATTATCTATTATATATATATAATCAATATAATAAATCTAATTATACTATTACAAATGATGTTAATAATATAGATGATGCCGCTACTATGGCATAATAGATATAGTATATAATCGGAGTCCCATAGGAATAATGGCGTATTAAATAAATTACTTAAAACAAAATACCTTATGAACCGGGATATAAGGAAAGAAACATATATCTGAGAAATTCAATTAGAGGGTGGTGAGAGTCGGGGTGGGGAGTCGGGTTTGGGAGTGGGCTCGTTAGTCGGGACTCTGACTCGAAAACACTTGTTCGCACGCCAACCAAACTCTTCGTTAGTTATTTATGACGATAAAAAGGTAAAATTTAAAGCAGGCGTTTAGGAAGATGATTATGTTTTATAAGTTATTCGTGAATAATTTATTAGTATATCATATCATTCTGCAAGGGGAATTCATTGTTTATTTAAATATGGAGAACTTCTTATCATCCAGCCCACAACAACAAATCACAAACAACCACACAGACAACACAACATCAACACAACACAACAACACACAACACCGAACACCAATTCACACACACTAGAAAAAAAGCTTGATATATATTATATTATATATAATGATATATATATATTATATTACTATATATATCTATTATATTTATATATATATATATATATATACTATTATAATAATATATTATATTATAGTAAGTAATATATACCCACCTCGCGATGCCTTGTTGATATGAATAGAATAGAGATATTTGCTTTAACTTGGAATATAATTAATATATGTGATATACTGATACATGCGATTTTGGTGACATAGTCATCCTAAGGGGGGGTCAACCCGGGAGCTGTAAGCGCTACGCCGGTTTTATAACCTTTTGGCTTTCCACTGAGAATGAGTTAGGTAACGGTAATCATGGCGGATCCGGTTTGTTCGATGCGGTGAGAGAGAGCGGCGGAGCGAGCGCGCGCGCATTGTGCGTGCAATACACCAATGTTAATCTTATTATATGTAGCCCATTATTATTTTTATTTCCGGAAGGAATCCGAATTGAGTTCGAAACGATTCCTGTAAGGGATCGTTTTTTTACGCCACTCCGACTGTTGCGTTCCGTCCATGGCAGCGTCTTCGCATCCGTACGGTTTTGCGCCGACGTTGAACAGCAGCCCGCGAATATATATCGTATAGTGCTAAATTTGGAGGATGGTGATGGGAGGTAAGCTCAAGTGTATACGAATTACGCTACGTTGGGTCCCCCCGAAGGGGACCGCACCACACCTCATTAAATATTGACGTAGAAAGATGAAATGTTGGTGAGAAGATTCAGTAGTTGAATTTTAGAAGACTTTGATCGTGATCTGTGGATTGGCTCCGGCAACGGTGCTGGAAGCACTGGGTGCCCGAGTTAAGATTCGTATAAACATGATTTGGTGTCTTTAATATTGTTATTGATTGAGATTTCGAAAAATTGTTTCAGAACGATATAAAAAATAATATCATAATAAATAAATAAATAAATAAAATTTTCTTATTTTTTGTTTATAACTTTACAAATTACGGTTTTTACATAACTATAGCAGTAAATATAAATCAAACCAATATCCAACCTTCACCTCATGACCATTGTGGATCTATTGATCTATTAATTAAGGTCAAATTTTTTACTGAAATTTTCATGTTTTTACATACCCTATAGCAGTAAATCAGAACAAACCACTATCCAGCATCCCTCCTGACCATCTGTGATTATTGATCTATTGATTTAAAGTCAAATTTTTACTAAATTTTCATGTTTTTACATACCCTAGAGCAATAAATCACTAATCAAACATATCAACACATGCCATCCACCTCCTAGCATACTTGCTATTGATCTAGTTGATCTATTGATTCAAGTCACATTCGAGTATCATTTTGGATAAAACATAACAAAAAAAGTTCTTTATACAAGATAATCATTATATGTCACGTACAACAATTTTCACATTATAAAGCTACAAAGATCATCTAAACTAAGAAAATAATACCCAAAGACAAACATAACATCTTAAGCAGGCGATAAACTTTACAATTAACAATTTCCAGACTTAACACAGTAAAGCAACTAACACGTTAAAAACGTACCTAATCTTACTTTTTCAGCATAACTCTAACATATTCAGCGTTTTAATTCTTACACTAACAAGTAACATTTACCAAAAACTGTTATCAGAAAATTGGTTAATTATATACAGGACAGAAAAGTATGCTTACGTAATAAGTTTTCATTAATAAAGCTAAATAGCATTACTAACTAAGAAAATATCAAAGAAAACATAAACACATCTTAACAGTGAATGATAGCAGTCAATCATTACAAAGTTACGAACACTTAACACTAGTAAAAAGCAGCCAACAGGTACGCAAAAGTACCTAATTTACTTTTTTCAAGCATACTCTAACATATTAAGTAATGCTATACCTAACACAGTAAACATTTAACTAATTTCTCACAACCATTGGTAATTATCAACTTGGAGCAGCGAAAGTGCTAACGTAACAAAGGTTTATACATTATCATAGTAATATACATAGCATCATCTAAACTAAGAAATAATGCCCAAAGACAAACTAAAACATCTTAAGCAGGAATAAGCATCAACATAAAAAAGTCACCTTACACTAGTAAATAGCAGCAACATTGTAGCAAAACGTAACCTAATCTTTATTTTTCAAGCATAACTCTAACATATTAACATTTAACTAAAATTT
Organism: Trachelipus rathkii; assembly: GCA_015478945.1. Classification (NCBI taxonomy): domain Eukaryota; kingdom Metazoa; phylum Arthropoda; class Malacostraca; order Isopoda; family Trachelipodidae; genus Trachelipus; species Trachelipus rathkii. Next base: position 9,974 of record JABUQX010056867.1, read on the forward strand.
AAACACAGTCTTTAGTCAAAATTTATCACAACTTGGTTAATTAGTAATACAGACAGGGAAATATGCTCATCATAATAAAGTGTTACACATTAATAAGCGTAACATTAGCATCAAATGAACTAGAGAAATAATGGCCTCAAAGACACTAACACATCTTGAGCAGGAATACAATCAAATAACGAAAGTTACCGGCTTAACACAGTAAAGCAAATAAACTTGGTAGCAAACGTACATAATCTTACTTTTTTCAAGCATAACTCTAACATATTAAAGTTAATCTTACACTAACACGTAATTAATACTAAAATATCATAACCTTGTGTAATTAATATACAGAGCAGCGAGGGTAAGCTTACGTTACCAAAGTTTATCACATTAATACAGTAACATAGATCAACTGAACTAAGAATTTATGTACAAAGGCAAACCAACAATCTTAGAACAGAAATAAAACTGCTACTTAACAAAGATCCTACGTAACACCTGTAAGTATTAACAGCATGCAATACGGTTACCTATTTTACTTTTATTCAACCATATCTCCACATAAAGATTGTTAATTTAAGCCTAACATTGGTAAAATATTAACTAAAATTTGATCACACAATGTTAGTAAATATACTGATCACAATATACTCTAACCATATATTTCCCATCAATAAACTGATCATAACCATGACCTAAACATGCAAATAATAACGAGTAAAAGATAGAATAAAGTAAGTTTTTTAGGCTTTCTCTTTTTTAGACTTCGTCACCTTTCAAACAATATAACTTAAACATGAAAAAGGTTTGGCTTTAACATTTGCATAAAGTGTGCAATACATTATTTTTGACCCTCTGTAGGAACAAGAATATTATACTATAGGCATAGGTGATTAAATATATATTATATAAGACTTAGACTATGATAGGATACGTTTGAGGGTTTGGAATCAATTTTACTTTTGGCGATGATCAGATCATGAGATGAAATACTATGTAACAGGTCTTGTAAAGAGGAACATTCGTGGAGCAGGATGAGAAGATCATCATAACAACGAACAGCGAAAAATAGTCTTACTGGGAAATTCGGTATGTATAAACAGCTCTAAGGTAGAGTATTTTTCTTTTAGACATCAGAAGAAGTAACAAGAATATCGGCACGAACGAACATATCAGTTTCAAAAGGGTATATATTCTTCAACACAACAACACAACAACATAACAACAACACACAAACAAAAAAAATAACATATAAGAAAGATAAGTTCTTTGGATACTAACCAATGAATATATGCAAACGTAAAAGTTTTAACATTAATAATGCTAACATAGCAATTACTGAGCTAAGCAAAATATGTAACGAAGAACTCTAACAACTTAGCAGAATAGAACTGTTAATTAACAAAGTTCCACACTTAAACATGACATAAAATCAAGTTTGGCAAGCGAAAGGGGCCTCCCTAATTATGTTGTGTTTTTTTTTTCTTTTTTTTAACGTAAAAATTTACAGGATATAATTTAAAATAACACAGTAATATTTAGCAAGAATTTATATCCCTGTTTAATTATATACAGAGCGTGAAGTTGCTAACGTAACAAAGTTTCAACATTATAAAGCTAACATAAATAACCTGATAAGAATATAATGTACAATGAAACCCAACACCAATATAGCCGAATAAACACTAACAATTAAAAACTTTCGCACTTTAACAAAGTAATACTTATACTTTCGTTCAAAAGTAACATATTCAGACTTTTTAAACTATCTCTGAAATTCACTGTTAAATTTGTACATAACATCGTAATATTTAACAAAAGTTGTAGCATAAACCTGGTAATCTCATAAATGAAGAATATAATGCTCAGGACATAGACACATGTTTTACATAACTTCGTAAACATTTACAAAAAAATTCATTTCATAACTTCGTTAAATATCTAATAATCCCAGCGAATAATCGCAACCATAACAAAGTTTTTAACGCAAACATAACAAAAAATATATACAAAATTTTATCAAAAACATAAAAATAAGTCCTTGAGTATAAATATCACGTAAACGAGATTTTTACTGATTTAGCAGATAAATCAGTAAATTAGTAAATGAAAGCCGAATTGAGCGCGTCCCACACGCCTGTGATCTATTGAGCTATTGATTAAGTCATATTCATTGTATCATTTGGAAACATTAACATAAAAATATTTTTAATTCTAACCTACGAATATATGCTTAATCAGCAAAGTTTTAGCCATAATAAGCTACAATCATTGACGCCAATAGGAATATATGGTAGCAAATTGCATAACGCTACATACACTAGGGTATGAATATCAGTAACATACTTAAAATTCCCTATGATAAGGGTTAACTGTAACAGATCATACAATATCGATATGTTTCACTTTTGAGCATATTACACAGGTAAAGCAGGTATTTATAACAAATTCCTTAAAGTGAAGATCTATCAAAGATGCAGCATATTGAACTATGAATTGATACTATCTAATCAAGTGTTAGCGTCTTGAGTTAACCTCATTTGGCTGTGAATAACGTAGACATAAGCAAAGTTACGGCAATCCTAACATTATTCACAAAAACTTAAAACTTAGGTTCACGTTTTCTAACATATGTCAGTTACACAGTAATATCTTACTAAAACTCATCATTTTAACAAATCAGTGTTATTTTGACATTGTCATAGGCAACAGTGCATCATATAAGTACTAATTACAAATCAGCAGTTTTCATTAACCAAGAGTATTCTATAAAGCAACGGCTATTATCCGGAGAGAATCAACCAAAGGGGGTGCGGCATTTGAAGGGTTGAATTCGAGGGGGGAGTCGACACCGAAGGGGTGTAAAGCGGGCTTTGGGCGCTCACCAAAGTGATGGCCTTCCCCTTCCTCGGAGGGTAAAGCCCACTTACCACCTTCGGTGGATCCCCTCACGGATTCACACCTTTCAATGCAGCATCCAAGGATTTTATCTCGGAAGTGTAGTGTTTTTATGATTAAATCTTGGGTTATGAAAACGTTTTTATTCCATCAGTTTCGGCAGTTATTCATTATCACATATACACTGTGTCCATAACCCTGATTTGTTAGAGAAATGTGAATAGGTTTTGTAAGATATTACTGGTTAACTGACGATGATGTGTTAGAAACTTGAACCTAGGTTAAGTTTTTGTTGAATAAGTGTTTTAGGTTGCTCCTAGACTTTTCTAATTCGTACGTTTTATTCACAGGTCAAATTGAATGTTTTAATTATAGTAGTAGAATTTGTCTTGGGAAGATTTCATAATCCAGTTTTTCCAATAACTTGTCAAGCTTTGATAGATTTGGTAATTTTTTAAGGGAATAAGTATAATACATACGGCTTTTACCTTGATGCTAATAGCTGGAAAAGTGAGAACATATCGAGTATTGTTCTGATCGTTTAGCTTTGATAAGTAGGGATTTTTCAGGATGTTAGGCTGATTATTGCATACGCTAGGTGTTAGGTTTTTTTATCCCACAAGAATTAAAAACATTCTAATATTTGTTAGATTTATTGATGCTAACTTTGCTGATTATCATATATGTGTAGGTTAGTATACTATGAACGATTTTTTTATGTTTATGTTTGTTCAAAAAATATTCTGATAGTATTGAACTTAATCAATAGCTCAATAGATCAAGGCGGGTGGAGGGGTAGGGGACTGTGGATGGTGTTTTGATTTACTGATTTATGATTTACTGCTTTAAAATCAGGTAAATTATTACGTTTTTACTGTGATATTTTACTCAAGGAACTTATTTTTAGATTAGTTAGATAATTTGTTTATTTTTTGTTATGTTTTGGGTTAAAACTTTGTTATGTTTGTCGTAATATTCCTGGGGACTATGATAGTTAGACGAGTTATGATGATTTTTTTGTTTAAAGTTGATGCCTTTATGATGTAAAACTTTGTTTATGTAGCTTATTTCTTTGTCAGTATTGAGGAGTTAGCCGGTTTATGCTAAACTTTGTAAATATTGTTTACGATTGTTAGATGAAAATTAAATTGATATGTCAGAGTTCTTGAAAAAGTGTGAATAGGTTAGTTTTGTATGCAATGTTAGCAGATTTTACGGTGTTAAGTGGAAAGTTTTTTATTTTAATGTTTTATTCGGCGTAGATGTGTTGGGTTTGTCATTGTACATTATGTTCCTTAGTTCAGGTTATGTTATGTTATTTATTATGTGGAAACTTTGTTCGTTACATGCTTACTGCTCTGTGATAATTAAACTTGTATATATATAAACTCGATTCAAAACTGTGTTAATGTAATTTAACGTTAATATGTGGATATGTTTGGTAAAAGTATGACTAGGTTACGTTTGTATGCAATGTCAGTTACTTTTCAGGTGTTAAGTTTGTGGAGCTTTGTTAATGTTAATAGTTTGATTACGTGCTTAGTTGTGTATTATTATTAGTCACTATTTATTTTTCGTAGCTCGGTAATGATAGTTAGCTTATAATGTGAAAACAATGTTACGTTAGCATATATTATTGTTAGTATCAAAGAATTATCTTTGTACGTTGTTGTTGTTGTTGTGTTGGTTGTTGTTGTTGTTGTGTTGTTGTTGTTTTGTTGTTTTGTTGTCGAACGAGAATATTTACCCTTTTGAACTGATATATGGTTCGTTCGTGCGCTATATCTTTGTTTACTTTCTTCTGATGTTAAAGAGAATTCTCGTTAGCTTTTAGAGCTGTTGTATACATCCGAATTTCGCCATAAGACATTTTTCGTCTGTGTGGATAATGATCTCTCATTCTCTCCACGAATTGTCCTCATGGTAACAGGACTTTAACATAGGGTATTTCATTCAGTGACTGATCATACGGGCAAAAGTGAAATTAATTCCAACCCTCATACGTAATCCTAGTCATGTCTAGTCTATATATTTATATTTATATCGTTAACCATAATGGCGACTGCCACATTGCTTGTATTCCTGACAGAGGTCAAATAATAATAAGTATTCGCATACTTTAATGAAATGGTTAGAAGATAAAATCCTTTTGTTCATGTTTAGAGTTTTTTTCTGAAGGTGACGGGAGTTAAAAGAGAATAAGCCTAATTAAACTTTACTTTGTATTCGTTTTACTGCGTTAGGTTTATGATGGTTAAGGTTATGGTTATGATTAAGTTTTATTTGATGGAGAAATATTATTAGAGTATCTTGGTTTGATCATATGATAATTACCATTGTTGGATAATTTGTTAAATAATTACAGTGTGTGTAAATTAACATCTTTAAAATGTTGGAGATATGGTTGATAAAGTAAGAATAAGTTTACTATTGCATGCTATGTTAGTTAATTTACAGGTGTTAAGTATGGTCTTTTGTAAAGGTTTGAGCAGTTTATTCTGCTAAGTGTGTCCTGGTTGCTGTTGTACATTAAATTCTTAGTTCAGTTGATGCAATGTTATTTTTTTAATTGAAAAATTTGTTAGTAAGCTACTTTTCGGCTGCTCTGTATGATAATAAACCAATGTTGTGAGAAATTTTAGTTAGATGTTACTGTGTTAGTGTAAGATTTACGTTAATATGTTAGAGTTATGCTTGAAAAGTAAGATTGAGGTCTATGTTTTTGCGTCCATAGTTAAGTCTTTACTGGTGGTTAATTGGGAACTTTGTTAAATGTTGATGTTATCTTGTCAGATGGTGTTATTGTTTTTGTCTTTGGGCATTTAGATTTTCTTATTCAGGTTGATGCTATGTTAGCTTTATTTAATTGTGGAAACTTTATTATGTTTAGCATACTTTGCTGGTCTGTATGATAATTAACCATGTGTGATAATTTTTGCTAAATGTATGGTGTTAGTTGAAGATTAATTTAATATTTAAGAGTTATGCTTGTAAAAGTAAGGATTAGGTTACGTTTTGCGTGCATTGTTAGTTACGCTTTACAGGTGTTGTGTGGAACTTTGTTAATTGTTGAATGCTTATTTGCTTAAAATGTTTATGTTTGTCTATTGGGATTTTTGCTAGTTGTTGAGCTATGTTAGATTTAATTGACGTGAAAACTTTGTTAAGTTAGGATATATATTCGTTTGATCAGTATAATATTTAACCAATGTTGTGAAGAATTTTTAGTTAAATGTTAAATGGTGTTAGTGTAAGATTAGTTAATATGTTAGAGTTATGCTTGACAAAAAGTAAGATAGTTACGTTTTGCGTACATGTTTCTTTCCTGTTGTTAAGTATGGTATATTGTTAATGTTGACTGTTATTCAAGCGTAAGGTATTGTTATGTTTGTTTTTGGGCATTATTTTCTTAGTTCAGTTGATGCTTTGTTAGCTTTATTAATGTGTGAAACTTTATTATGTTAGCATACTGTCGCTGGTCTGTATGATAATGTAACAAGGTTGTGATAATTTTGTTAAATGTTCTGGTTAATGTAAATTAACGTTAATATGTTTAGAGATAAAGGTTATGATAAATTAATGGTTAGTTTTGCTTACAGTTTTAGTTGCTTTACTGGTGTTAGTGTGAAGTTTGTTATGTTAACAGTTTATTCCTGCTTAAGATGTGTTATGTTTTGTCTTGTGGGTATTATTTCTTAGTTAGATGATCTATTTGAGTCTTTATAATGTTAAACTTTGTTTACTGCCATAAAATTAATTGATCTATGTATAAGAACTTGATTTTATGTTATGTTTATCCAATGATACTCGAAATGTGACTGAATATTAGATCATAGATCAATAGACAAGGATGGCCAGGAAAGTGGATGGATGGTGGTTGGATAGTGGTTTGATTTAGTGATTACTGCTTTAGGGTATGTAAAACTTGAAAATTTTAGTAAAATTGACCTTAGATCTAAGTAGATCAATAGATCACAGTGGTAGGAGGAGGTTGATTAGTGTTGTTTTCATTAATTTCACAAGGTAAATGTAAAAAAATTTTTTTAAAATTGGACCTTAATCAATAGATCAAATTAGATCACAGTATTGGTCAGTGAGGGAGTTGGATAGTGTTGATTAGTGATTCCTGCTTGAGGGTATTAAAAACGTAAATTTGTAGTTAACAAAATAAGAATTTTTATTATTTATTTATTTATTTATTGAATTATTTTTTCTAATGGTTCTGAACATTATTTTGGAATCTACAGACCCAATAACATATGTAAAAGACACCAATATTGTTGTTAACGAATTTTTATTACTCGGCACGGCGAAAGTGGTCAGCACCGGTGCGGAGCAACTCCACAGATTCACATATCAGTCTCTAGAATTGAAACTTTGAATCTTCTCACAAATTTAGTTCTCTAATATATCTATGTTTTCAATGGGGGATGGTCCTTCGGGGACCACGTAGGCGTACCTAACTTCGTTATAGTCACGAGTTACCTCCATCTAATCCATCCTCAAATGTTAGGCACGATACGATAGTTCTCGGGGCTGGCTGGCTCTCACTCGCGTCAAAAGACGACGTGCGAAGTAGCGGCATGGTGAACGCAAGTCGGAGTGCTAAAAAAACGAGTCCCTTATAAAAAGGGATCGTTTTTTCCTCAATTTCGATTTCCTTGGATCGATCTCGACGTATAATAATTAATAATAACATTGGGTGTATGTGACGCACGCGCGCGCGCTCGGTCGCTCTCTCTCTCTCACGCAACGAACACTGGATAGATGATTAGTTCGTTAGCCTAACATATTTGGGTTTGGAAGCAAAAGGGTATAAATCCGCGGCGTAGCGCTACCGCTTGGGGTGCCCCCTTAAGGGTGACTCCGGTACCAAACTCGCATGTGGATCATTTTTATTCACATATGTACATTATATTCCAAGTTAAAGCAAATATCTCTATTCTTTCATTGAAATAGGTGTGGATCGGCAGGTGTGTATATTAATTACTATAGCTATAATTATATATATATATTATATTATATATATATAAAGTATATATATTATATTATAATATAATATATATTATAATTATAGTAGTATATCTATATATATATAGATATCTACAAATACTACATTCATATATCTTATTATATTCAGACGATTCCACCCACCGCTAGTTCCACCCGATAAATCACCTTATAATAACATACTTAATTATTAGATTTCAAATAAATACTAACAGAAAACCCGTAGCGCGGGGACCAATCTGATCATTCCTATTATAAAGACCATAACATTAAATATACATAACCCCACATTATATATATAGATATATATAGTATATATTTATAATTTAATTCTAACTATATAATATATATATTATATATTTAATATATATATATATATATATATATATATATATATATATATATATTATTGATATATATAATATATATTATATAGTTTTATAATATATAATATATATATATATAATATATTACTAAGTATATATATTAATATCTATATATATATATATATATAATATATATGATATTTATTTATTATAGATATATACTATATATATATAATATATATTATATTTTATAGTTATATATTTACTATTATTAAAGTATAATTATATATACTAATAAGATATATATAATTATTATAATATATATGATATATATATATATTTTATAATAATATAAATATATATATTATAAGTGAATTCTTTGTATTTGCTCAATTTTATTTTAGATGTTTTTAGTTCTATTTCATTTTTCTCCCAATTATCTCGTACTTATTGTGTAACTATCATTAGTTTAACATAAGAAGCAGTTTTTTGAAGTTCAAAGATTTACCTGCTTTTGGTTATGAAACTTTATTATTGCGAATTAAGACAGGCTTAGTAAATGCTTCGTTTTTATATTAATTTGGACATTCATTTTGCTGAACTTGGTACTCATTAAATAGTTTAGAAAAGAGGACTCTCAATTCATCTAAACATTATATAATTATGCTTAAACTAAAATTCATTTCAAAGATTGTTGATCCTGATATACATTGAAAAGATCTTAAAAGAATAGTTATAAATTTATGGTAAGATGAAATGTTTCGGTAAGTAAGCGATTTGTGATCTTCTTGTCTTATGTCTGACTTAATTATTCTTAACACTTACGACAGTTTCCGGAATTCTTTACCGAACTAAATTATTAAAAAAGAATTAATAGAGTATGAACCAAATAGCATTTAACAACTTAACACTCTTCGTGATATTTAAAATCTCTTCCTCTTTCATATTCCAATTCTATTATCGTTCTACTTTTATGCAGTAGTGCACGACGGTCCCATTCAGTATCTTTAAATTTATAAGTGTTTCCCTAGTCTTGTTAATGCATACTCTTTTTATTACTTTTCAATTCATGTGCATTCTATTTATTTAACATATCTTTACCAGTGTCGATAAACTCACCGTTTCATATACCTTCTTCTCATTTTTCATAAGAATGAATCTTTACATAATTAATAGGCGTGATGCAAGGAGGGGACTTTGGAGTAAAACTTTTTCTTCTAAGTAAAGAACAGAAAAACATTGATTTTTTTATGCTTTCAAACGTTCTTCATCTTTTATTCACAAATTAACTTTAATAGTTGTTATATTAGATTGATATTTCTCATTATTTTTATCGTTCTCTTTTGCATGCCTGATTTTTCTCTCATAGAGAAGCTTTTTTAGGTTGTATTTAGGCCAACATCCCTAACTTTTCGCATTAACGCAACTCTCTTGTCTAATAGAGTTGTTGTCGTCGTCTAGTTTGAAAGACTGCGTTACATTCCAGTGGCTTCACTCAAAAACTAAATCTTAAAACTTGAAAATCTGTGACGTATTTGTAATTGTGGAATGATCTTCATGCATAATATATATATACTAATTAATATATATATATATATTATAGTATATATATTATATATTATATATAATATATATATTATATATATATTATATATTATATTATATATATATAGTATATTTACTTCCATAAAGGTATCGTATTTGTTGATTCTTTCTTTTTTATAGAAAAACTTGGATTCAAATAATTTGAAAAAATAAAAATAAAACTGAATGTGAGCAAATAAATTGCAGTTGTAAATAAAGACTTTACAGCCTTTAAAAATTATAAAAAAGTTTAAATGTGATGCCTCTTAGTAACTTAAAATAACACTTACATGTTTAGCGTAACATACTTGATTAAGCCTACAATACTTAATTAGTTATATAAATTTTGATCGCTTTCATCGCTGTCATAAGCAAAGAAACTTGCCTAATATTAAAAGTTTATATGGTATTAATATTAGGGATATATAATAAACTCTCTCCTATGCGGTGCAGTTCTTACTTTTGTTCGATAACGTACATTTTAAAACATGGCTCACAGCTTTCATGGAAGATATGATCTGAATATAATATATATATTATTATATATATATTATATAAATCTTTCATCAACAACTTTTATATTTTTCTTTGCTATATACATCATATAAATATTAATTAATAATAATACTATATATATAATTATATATTTATATATATTTTTATTTTAAAATTTAGTATAAATAATTTTTCAAATGGTGAAAGTGAGTGGTGTGGTATATGTGTTGGTGTTGTGTGTGTGTGTGTGTTTGTGTGTTTTCTGTACCCGAACATTTTATTCTCTTTCTGTTTACAGAACTTTCAACAACCTTTTTCGGCTCTACATTTCAGGTGCTAGAAATTTTAAAATGAGGCATATTATTTTTGTTTTTCGTAGTTGTGTAATCAGTTGGTTATGTTAGAGTGTAATTTAGTTTCTGTCCTATATCTGCGTTATGAAAATTTTTCCGTTCAATTGTTTTATATTTCTGTCATTTTACATAGATTATATTCTCAGTTAGTAAAGTTTTGATGAAAGGTGAGGTGTTTGGCAAGGGTTCGACGTTGTAAGTGTTTTTTGGGAGTGTTATATACTACAATACTGTTTATTTTATTATTTTTTTTTATTGTATTAGTGAGTTACTGTGAGCTGATTGTGAAATGAATTTTTATTAGTGAATTGATTTATTAACAGGTTGTGTATTTTACCTCGCGGTGTCTATTTAACAGTGGGAAGTAACGTTTAACAAAAATTAGCCTTTTTTGTATTGGTGGCTGCTTTTTTACTTCGATTTTATCTTTACCTTCTATTGTAGATGAAATATATCCATAAAATAGTAATTAATATATATATTGTATATATATTATATATTATATATATTGTATATATATAATATATTATTATAATTATATTAATATATTATTAATATATTATATTATATTATATTTATATATATATATATATATATTATTATATATATGATATATTATTTATTATATATATTTATAGTTATATTATTTAATTATGTTATCATATTCTTCGCAAGAATATGGCCCTTAGAAATGTAACATTATACGAGAAATGCAGAGCGAATCTTAATATATTTAGAAAATATGAATGAAAGCCGAAATTGTTATATGGAGATTGATGGCGAGCAGGTCTTGTTGAATTGGATTCTTTCTCAATTCCACTTTAGGAGGTGGGACATTTGATAGAGATGATGCGAAAGGTGAGCAGCGGAATTCACAAACATGTTAAGAATTGTAGAAGGCGAGTTTTATTTTTAAAGCGCAGGAGCTAAGAGGCTAGTAAAGAACTTACGATAGATGATTCAAGTAGAGGAGCTGCAAATGTTAAAAGGCCACCGAAGTTGGCACTGCTTAGCTTTCAAGTAAAGGTAAAAAGTTTGTTTCAGAATGATGCAATATTTTAAAAAAAATTTCCGAAGAATTTGACTGAATGAGCAAAGACCAAGCTGCATCTAGAGAAAAGAATTCAATAGGGAAAACGAGTTCGAACTTTTTCAAGATAGATTTTTAAACGGAGGAACTTATGGGATTATAATGCAGAGATTGGTAAATATGCTTCTCAAAAAGATTTACACAAAATATTACTGCTTTGTCAATGAATTTGGTACTTATTTTATATTAAGTTTGATGTCTGGATTGGAAATAGTACTCTTGTTGATGGAAGAAAAAGTCTGATAAACCATGTTAAAACTCAAAGAAAGAAACGGTTGAAATTCTTAGCTGCAACGTGGAGCAAAAGGAGAGAGGAACAAGACAGTTATGTCTCAACCAAATATTGTAAAACTGTAATTATATTAACATGGGAGGATTGGATCTGTTTCCAAATGTGAGCATGTAACGATTAAATACGATCTCAAAAAGGTTTGACTTGACTTCCTTTTTGCTAATGGCGTTGTTTGGTATTTGTGGATGCTTCTGTAATATTGAAACATTTCGCTTCTCTTGAATTTCTAGCAAATCGTATCTCTTTTATCTGCATCTGACATATCGAACACTTGAGGGGTTAACCAAGCATAAATAAAGTATTGAATCATCGATTCAAGCCAAAGCAAATATAAATGTAGAATAGACACGTAGGAGATTTGCCATGTTTGTAGTAATACTGTCCAATTTAGTTGCTAACAATGCAAATGTAAGGGTCTTCTATTGCAATTGCTTTGTTTGCTTATAATATAATTAGATTTAGTATAATATAATATATATATATATTAATATATATAATTAATATATATATATATAGTATATATATAATATATAATATATATATATATTATATATCTTATATATATTATTTGTAATATACTATATATAATATATATATTATATTATTATATAATATTATATTTTATATATATATATAGTATATATATTATATATAGTATATTATATATAGTAATATAGTATATATTATTATATATTATAATTATATATTATATGATATATATATATAATATATATATTAATATATATTTATTTATTTATAATATATATATATATAATATATACTATATATATATTTTATATATATATATTTTGATATATATATATATAATATAATATCTATATATAATATATATTATATAATATCATATATATTATAATTTAATATTATATATTTTATATAAGTATATATACATATATATATATAATATATATATTATATAATATATATATATATATATATATTATTATATATATATATATATAATAAATATTAAATATATATTATTAATAAAATATAAAAAAGTGTTTTTAAATTATCATTTTCCTTTTTTCATTTTTTTGCAAAAGCCCTAGATGCTACACTGTGTTAAATGACACGGCCGAAAAATCTATGAAAGAGACGGAATTTTTTTAAAATTCTTGGAAATTGATATTTCTAGGACTAAAATAGACTATATATTAAAATTTAAAAAAAAAATTTAAACTTTTTTAATTTCGGGCAAGAATGGGTTAAACAAATGAGTGATTAAGAGTGAACACATTTTGAGTATTGAGGATCAGTGTAAAAAAATAAATTTTTCGAGCTACTTTGGTATTAAGCAAAATTAATAATATTTTTAGTAGATTAACGTTTAACCATTAAATGTAATTAATTAATTAAAAATTTAATGTTTACACTAAAAATTTAATTTGAGCAATTTTAATCTAATTTTAGAGGGAAAATACTTCTTATGCTCTAATGTTTATCTTCGCTAAGGGATAAACACTAAAATATGCGAAAGAAGTATTAAACTTGTAATGATATTGTTATGAAGTTAAATAAGTGTAAAAGAGAGAAGAAAAAATATTCCTTCTACCTTCGGAGCCTTTAGCGAACTTTCCTTTCATTTGGGCAAATAATTCTTCAATTTATATGCAGTCCAAACTCTATTTTGTCCCCTTCCTCAAAAGAGGCTCCAAAAGGAAGCCAGGGAGGGAATATCCGATACTTTTATATCTCGAAGGGTCTTGGCACAATATTTCTTTTAAAGAGATGCAAAAAGAAAGATTGGTAAAGAAAGGAAAAAGAGTTGCCGGCTTTATTCAATCTTTTCGGAAGAGGTTTTACTATTGAAAATTCTGTTAAAACCTTCTATGGAATTTTTTTCGTACTGCATTAAAGTGCTTTCTTACTTACTCAGGAATTTAAAAAGTAATATGAATTAATTGTCTGCAAAGAAATGTTTGCTTAAGACTTTTCATTTCCATTACAATAAATAATTAATTCATTTCTTCCATTTTCTTGTTGTCTGCTTTGGAATTTTTTTTTTTAGTCTTTTCAGGAAAGCCGCTTGAGAGCATATGTAATCTGTATTTCTGGTTTTAATTAGCTGCTGTTTAAGATGAAGTTAGAGTTTTTTATTAATAAATTTAATGTTGCCTAAAAGTGTTTCAATTGTGTTGCAATCCATTTTAGAGAGTTATAGTAATGGAAATTAGTGAAAACATAAACGTGCATCGAAATGCTTAGATATTCAGGTAAAGACGCACTCAACATCCCCTTGCCACTGCCGGTAATAAACTGAATGTAATGTGGAGTGTAATGTTTTTTTTATTTTAAGTTTTTTTTTACTAACGTTTTGTTGGACAACTAGGTGTGTTACCACCTGACGACGATGAGTCTGCCAAAGGTTCACTGTCAATCTGACGTACCTGATTTCTTATGCGAGATTAACAATCTTCACGAAGTAAACGCGTAGATCCCCTTTTAGCTCTCAGGTCAGGTGGAAACACCGATTGCTTTACCAACAACCATGTTTGGTCGAAACTCAGTTATGTAGGAAAGCCTAGGGATGATTATATATATAATATAAAAAGGCGTTTTCACTTAGCACTATCATATATATATTATATATATATAATATATAGTATACGTTATATTTATATAAAATATATATAATATATAATATATATATATATATGTTTATATATATTACTATATATTTATATATATAATATTTATATATATAAATATAAATATGTTTATATATATTTAAATAAATATAGTATATAGATATTTAGATGTTTTGTGTTGAAAATAGCATACTTTTCAAATATGAGAAGAAAAAGAGAAAGTTTATATTTTTATTGAGGTTGCAAATATTCATGAAACAAACAAATTTTCTGTAAGATCTCCTGACAATATAAAAAAATATTTATACTCATTTGATATTGACATAAATCAGAGATTTCTTCATTAACATATTCATTAACTTATCTCTTTAAATGCATTTATATAATGAGTATCTTGTTTTAATTGATCTTATATAGAAAAATTTGATTAAATTTACCCCATTTAACGAGTTTGTAATTGTTGAATTGATGCGATTAACTGATTTTAAATAATTATTATGTATGATATTTTTACAAATCAAATGTAAGGCAATGGAAAAAAAACAAGTATACATTATTTATTAATGTGAATTGCAAAATATACAGTAATTACTGCTACATAATTAGTATAAAGAAACCAGGTTTTCCGTTCCTGTTCGTTTCGGATTTGTTTGAATGTGTGGAAGCACCATATGTTTTACACTACGATCCTTAGGCCATTACGCGTCCGGTCACATTTGATTCCATATTTTTAAACTATAATTGGGAAATGTAAATACTAAAAACATCTACCTCGACACTATTATATCATATTAGAAAATTAAAATCACTTAAAATAAATTCTTATCATACTCATCTTATCATAGTTTTTTTCCTGCTCAGTCTTCATCGGGCGGCGAAAGCTCGATCCCTCTGCGCGTGGTAGCACCAGTGCTTCAAGGACAAGTTTGCTCCCGTCTAGGAGCAGCAACGGACCTTGTTCGATTTTAAAAAGAAAATCAAGGTTTTATTCATCAACTTTAGTTTCGAAATTTTATTAAAATTTTTATCCTTTCGTGGAAATGACCAACTGGATTAACGTCGGGCTCAATACTCATTTGTCCCTCCTCTGCAGGAGGTGCAAAGGTAAAGTTCTGCAGCAAAGCAGCAATCAGGAGATAAAGTTCCATTCGGGCGAACTGCTCGCCAAGGCATTGTCTTTTACCTACAACAAATGAATAATGAAGTTATAATTCCTTTCAATTATTATAAATTATTTTAAATACTATTTAAAATCTCTTTTACATATAGCTATTTAATAATATATTTAATTCTTTTAATAATGATTATAAACTATAACATTTATTAAAATCAGATTTAAGAAATTTGGAATATTGAAAATTTTAATTAAAATTTTTTCTCTTTTATAAAAATATTAATAAAATAAAATCTTCCCTTTTCTATCTTCATCTTCAATCGTTGCAATCATTCTGTTGTGAATGAATGAAGATCTGTATCATTACTAGTCCGAGAAACCTGAAAACCATCACACGTTGAAAAATATTTCCCATTTTTATCTAGAAATCTTGAAGGATCAAAGCATTCGGGATCCTTAAAGTAATGGTCCTTATGACTCAATCCTGCTACTGAGAACACTGCTGTTCCTATATATATATAATATATATATTATATATATATATATAATATATCTATATTATCATATATATATATATATTATAATATTATATATATATAATATATATATATAAAGTACTTAAAAGCATATTATAAATTTAAATTGCTATAACCCTGTACGAAATCTTGTTACAAGGCGATAACTTGTGTAACTATCGTAACTTCTCAATTAGCTTAGACATGTTTGTAGTTTCATATTAATAACTATGATTGGGTAAAACTGTTGCTTCATGTTGTCTTAAGACTCGCAAGCTATTATAGTACAGTTTGTTATTGCTACAAGTTATCATCTGCGACAATAGGATGTCAATGATCGTTTTATCTGGCAGGCCATTTGATGGACACAAACAGGCTTACAAGCTGTAAAGGAAAGAATTTATAAAGACTAACTTTAAAAAAACATCATATATATATATATAATATATATATATTATATATATAAGATTATTATATATAATATATATTATAAATATATATATAATATATATATATATATATATATATATATATATATATCCTTACCCTTATCGTCAGAGAGAACCTAAGGCTAAGGACTTGCAAAAGACACCGAAAAGTTACTCACGAGTGTCCTAAAGAAAGGTAGGAAAGAAATATCTGAACGCCTGTTTGCTGAGTACGCAAATAATCGTTACCTGAAAATTCTCTTTAGAGACGAAAAAATCTTTACTTTGAAAGAATGTTTTAGCAAACAAAACGGAAGTTCAGCTAAAAGTGAAAATTCTAACCATATCATTGTTGAAAAGTTCAATGAGTGTTCATCAGCATGATCCAATAAGAGCAGTTTAAGAGTATAAATATTAAAGGAAATGATAAAAATAGCAGGAAAAGTGTTTGAAGCTTTACCAATAAAGTAAATATAAGAGTGAGTAAGACTTTTAAGCCTGAAATCAAAATATTGGATATGGAAAAGATGAGGCTCTGCAGAAAGACGTTTTGCAAAAGCCTTCCTCATAAGATAATGAAAGCTATGTGAGTTAAATTATCTCAGTTATGAGGTGCATACTCTTTATCAGGACAAACGACGCTAATATAGGGAGCAAGCAACTCGGGTGGTGTGAAGGAAGCCTGAATTCTTAATAAGCATTAGAACATTTGACTCTTAAATGATTATTTGGGAAGATGCTTAAAAAAAAGTTGGCAAAAACTTTTCAGCTATATTTTCAAAAAATAAATTTCGAGGGGATATATGGAGGAGTCCTATTTTCAGAACCTGGTTGGAAATACAGGAAAATTCAAAAACGGATTTCTCCAAGGCCATCTTCCTAGCAATAACAATTTCAAGTTCAGTGTGGTGCTAGTCAAAGTTAAATAACAAGGATAGATAAAATCAATCGAAGCTTTCGATTAGAAAATAAATTAGCATGTGACGAAATTTAGAAACGATCTATTTGGTTTAGTAAATATGTGCTATTGTTCTTTTCATTATTTACTTTCAAAAGGAAAATAACCAAATGTTTTTATATACATTAATTAGAGTAGTATTAAAAACATGTTTAATTTGCTAAATTTTAATTGCATTTAGTATATTTTTGTTCTGCGAGTGAAAATAAAAACTATTCACAACTAAAACATTTCTTCTGAGATTAATTTTAAAAAAGTGAAAAATTTCACCCTTTTTTTAACTCTCCGAAAAAAACAATTTTTAATATATATATATATAGTAATATATATTGATATAAATATATATATGATTATATAATATTATATATATATAATATATTAAATATATATATATTATAATTATATAGATTATGCTTAATATATATATATATTATATATAAGTTTGAAAAAATACGGTAAAAATAAAAATAATTGAAAATCGTTTTCATCTTACCTTGGGGATGTCGTAGCCGCCTACTTTGACATCAGTTGTAGTGTATCTGAAAACGCCCGAATGCTATCATGAGCGGTCGTGAACCTCATGATTGCGCGTCCAAATAAGCTAATTTATACTCCATATAAAACTATATATATTAATATCATAAAAACTATTTTATCAGTGCTTTTTTTTATAATTTTGTTGAAAATTCTGTATTATCAATTTGTTATTATTATTATTATATTATTATTCATTATCATTATCTTATTCATAATATTTTTATGTATCTATTTTAATGAATGTAGGACTTGCGTATGAAGTTAATTATAATATTTTATATATATTTTATTACTTTTAGCATCTGTTATTTTAAAATGTGATCATTATTATATATTATTATTATTATTATTATTATCAATTATTATTATTATTATTATTATTATTATTATTATTTATTATTATTTTGTTCATAGTAATATTTTTATGTATCTATTTTAATGAATGTAGGACTTGCGTAAGAAGTTATATTTAAGATTTATAATATAATAATAATAATAATAATAATAATAATAATAAATTATCAATAATAATAATAATAATTTATGCATCAAAAATTTTAATCTTTTTAATTACCGGTAACATAAAAAATAGTTTTGGATGAGATGATTTGCTAAGAAAGTCAAGATTTATTGAATCTTGACAAAAATCATTGAATATTTATGGAAATACTACAAATTCGTGAATTATAACAATGATATGTAATAGGAAAGAATAAGAGTATAGAGAAAAAGTTTAATGATTTAAATTTTAATTAAAATCTTTCCTACTCTTGCTAATGTTTAAAAAAGGACGAGTTAATTAATTAGAAGTTAATTAAAAACAATCGAGTTGGAATGTGTATTACACATTTGAGATTAAATCAGGTAATCTATGGGGATGCGATGAAAAAATCACGAAAATAAATATGCTAATATAGCGAACAAAGTCAATTTACAAACAAAGTTTGGCGAGAGATCTCCCTCAAATGTCGTTGAAAATGATTTTCTAGAGCGAGGAAGCCTTGTCACATGAGGTAGAAGTTTTATCATGGGTTCATATCATTGTGGGGCCTATGGGTAACTAACTACCTAGTATGCCTATGTTTGTAGACCGTCTGGCTTTGAAATTAAGGTTTAATAAGATTATAGAATGTTTGATTATTTTAAGTGCAAATATATACTTGCGTGAATTCTAGGCTGAGCAGACCTCTAACTAATTTTGACAAACTTTAGTGCTGGCAAAAAGCACATGTTGTACCCATATGCGAAAAAGGCAATATAGAAGATTCCAAAAATTAAATGATCCGGTTTTTCTTGTCAGTGAAAATTTTGAAAAGGTCTCAAGAAATAAAAAAAACTTGCAAAGCATGTTAAGAAAAGGTTAATCTGAATTGCGAAGATAAGACTTAACACTATGATGAGTAATAGAAAAGGTCTCAATAAATAAAAAAAACTTACAAAGCATGTCAACTGACAAGGACTTTTTGATTGGTGGAGCCAAATTAGAGTTATTCCCTTGGCAAGCATCGCGCCATGTACATCAAGAACCATCGGGTCATGTTGGAAGATGTGTCGTTGCTAGCAACGAACAGGTCAAAGGTAACACGAGTTAAATCTAGTGATATATATATATCATTAATATATATATTATAGATATATATATATATATATATATATATATAATATATTATATTAATATTATATATATATATTATATATATATATAATATAATAATATATTATTATTATATATATATATATATATAGAATAGAGAAAGGTCAACCTTTGATAAATCTATGTGGCATCTTACTGTATCCCTTATTTCTATATTTCAATATTATATACTATAGATATTATATATATATATTATATATATTATATTATACTAAATATATATATATAGTATAATATGATATATAATAGATAGACTAGATGACATATAGGACTAACATTCGGGACTAAGCCTTTCTTTTACCCCACTGAGCAAACTGACCACCGCCTCTTTTACCCCCCTAAAATTTGGCAAACGTTATTTTGAGCCAAATTTTACTGGCTTGACCTTTTTTGCCTTTACCTTTTTTGGCCTTCACTACTTTTTGGCCAATTTTTTTTACCTGACCTTGACCTTTTGAGCCATTACCTTTTTGGGCGTTTACTTTTTTCGACCACCTTCCGTCTTTGGTATTTTGGAGAACCTAATTTTTGAGAACCCTAAATTTTGAGAACCTGATTTTTGAGAACCCTAATTTTTGAGAACCCTAATTTTAGAGAACCCTAATTTTTGGGCCAACCCAATTTTTGCAACCTTAATTTTTTCGCACCCTAATTTTGGCCACTTCGAAGAAGGGTTGCGCCAACGGTTGCGTCAGTCAACGTTGTACGTTTACCCCTACTCTTTACGTCCCCTATTTTCGGCATGGTCAATTTTTGCCCACGGTAATTTTTGGCACCTTAGGGGCTTAGCCCTTTTGATTCTATTACCTTGTTATGACCATGTATTTCACCAACTCCTTTGTCTTCCATGGTCATTTTTGCCCACGGTATTTTTTTGAGAACCAAAAAATTTTTTGAAACCCAATTTTTTCGACCAACCTTTGGTCTTCCTTACAGATACCATGGGTCATTTTGACCCACGGTAATGTTTTGTCTTCCATGGGTCAATTTTTGATCACGGTAATTTTTTGTCCTTCTTTAGGGACTTTAGCCCTTTTGATGTCTTAAATTGTCTTGACCTGATATTTAGCCTTGACCCTTTGCCAATATTACCATGGTCATTTTTTGGCCCACGCCAAAATTTTTACCCCACTCGTGGCCCCAGCCCGTTCAAATTTCGTTCCTAAACTGTACGCATGTATGGGAACCTACCCTGAACTTGAACACCTACACACGTGCGCATCGGCCGGACACACACACACACACACACACACACACACACACACCACACACACACACACTTTACAACTCTTTACAGACATTCACTATGACACTTACAGTTTACCCATAGACACTACACCTACATTACATTATATTCTCATTTCTGGGAATGACTCCAAAGCTTGACAGATACCATGGTCAATTTTTTGCCCACGGTAATTTTTTGTCCTTCCTTTGGGACTTAGCCTTTTTTGATGTCTATCCTTGTTTGACCATGATATTTCGGACTTGACCTTGATACTATGGGTCAATTTTGGACCACGCTAAATCTTGATGGCTTTGAAGCGTTCCCACCACGCTGTAAGAGCTATCTATGATGTTCGTATTAGTTTCTGATGAGTATAGATCCAGTGCCAGGTGAGGCCAGGTGCGTGCCACAGTGAGGCCAAATGTGTGCCAATGGTGCCAAGTAGAGTTCCCAATGAGTGCCAAAGTGATGCACATAAGTGCCAATCGAGTGCCACATATTGCAACTGAGACACTTTTTTCAAGTCGTGTCTAGGGCCCTCCCTGAGGCCCGACATAGCCTTAATATTGGGTGTATACCCTAGGTGTATAAGGTATGAGCTTCGATTCGGTGTATTTACAACCTGCTAGGATGCACGGACTATGAGTTAGTCTTTTCTAACACTATACACCACTATGAACTATAAGCGCTTACATTCTCCATAGACACTTACATTAAACTTTAGACAACACACACACACACGCAGATGCACTTACACTTACACTCGATATTTTGAACAGTCTCAATTTTTGATGCCTCCAACTTCGATGCCCCCAGCATAATGCCTCAGCCATTGATGCCCCAACTTGATGCTCCATCTAATCCTCAGATTGATGCCTCAACTTTGAAGGTCGTCTTGATGACTTCATCTTTATGCCGTCCTTTGATGACCTCATCTTTGAGACCATCTATTTTGATGAAATCATCTTTGATGGCTCCTCATCTTTACCCTACATCAAAGAACAGAGTAATATTAATGTCTAACCATTGTTATAAGCTGAATCACCAGGACGCGCCAGCTATGATCTCTCCCCGTGATCCACTGAACCCGCACCCACAGGTGAGGTCCCGCGACGAATGAAAAATATTATCTATTAAGTGATCTCAGGGTTTATTTCTGCTTAACCATTTTTTTTATTAAAACATTTTTCCACGAACTAATAACTGTAGCTCATTACAGACCTACTATTTAACACATATATTATTAACATTATTTTACTAATACTTTTTACTTTAATAAACTTTTTTAATTTTCATAAATTTTTAAAAAATGTATGTAAGAAGGGAAAAAAACCAGAGTGCCTGATATATAAACATTTTATTTTACTACAACTGTAGATAATTTTATTAAACAGACAGTAAACCATTACATACTAAGCAGATAATCAGTAAGCAATAAAGGTGTACCTAACCCAAGAGGGGATTTAGTAGTCTTTTGTTTTACTGCTTTAGCTTTTAACTCATGTTTCACTGCTTTAATTCATGTTTAAAGCTATTAATTTAATGTTTTACTGCTTTAACTCAACTGTTTTACTGAGTTTACTGATCAAAGTAAATCAGTAAATCAATAGAGGCTGTTACCTACACCTAGGGGGATTAGTGTGCTTGTTTTAGTATTATGCTTTACTGCTTTAACTCATGTTTACTGCTTTAACTCATGTTTTACTCTTTAACTCATATGTTTTACTGCTTAACTCATATTCATTAAATTACATTACCTTAAACAGTAAATCAGTAAATCAATAGAGTTGACCTAACACCAAGGGGAGGATTAGTATTTTTCTGTTTACTGCTTTACTGCTTTAACTCATGTTTACTGCTTTACTTTCTGCTTTACTGCTGTTTTAACTTCTGCTTTACTGCTTAACTCATGTTTTACTGCTTTAACTCATATGTTTTACTCCTTTAACTCATTTGATTTAATTTAACTTATTAATATATAAAGCAGTAAATAGTAAATCAATAGCGGTGTGACTAACACCAGGGATAGTAGTGTGTGTGTGCTTTACTGGCTTAACTCATGTTTACTGCTCTTACACTTCTGCTTACTGCTTCTAACTTTCGTGCTTTACTTGCTAACTTTCGCTTTACTGCTTTAACTTTATTCTTTACTTTTTTACTTATATGTTCAACTCATATTTATATTTTTAAACATTAGTTTTTATTTTACTTTGTATTTTAAATTTTAATTTATTTTATATTATTTTTTATTATTTTTATATATTTTATTTTATTATTTTTTATTTTATAGTGTTATTTTTTAGGCCTATTGTTATTTATTATTTAGAACACACACAACACACAACACACACACACACACACTACCAGCACACACACACACAACACACCCACCACAACACACACACAACACCACACACACACAACTTATACACATTCATAATGATTTATACAAACACGTTACATAATGACACTTACATGTTACCCATAACACTTACATTTACACTTAACACTCACACCCAGATTTACTTACACACGCAGAGTTACTTACACTCAGATACTTACATCAACACACAGGTTTACTTACACTCACTCAGACTTTTACTTACACTCACAACATAGGATTTACTTACACTTCAATAGATTTATTACGACTCCCACACAGATTTATTTACGACACGCGATTTACTAAACTGACCACAGATTACTTACACCTCACACCACAGATTACTTCCACCCACACAGATTTATTAACATACAACCGATCTTATTTATTACAATCACCAAAGAACGTTAGAATACCACCACGATTAACTTACATCACAAAAGATTAATACTTACACCAAAAGATCCTTAAACTATACACAACAGGAACAAATCAACGTATTTACTAAAATATACAGACACTATATTAATTAATTCCTTTTTAAATAACGATTTTCTCTTTATAACGACCGCCGCTTTCTTCTGTTTAACGGTGGATTCCATAGTTTAACCTAGAACACTGAAAATTATTTAAAGGTTTCTTAAAACTTCAAAAAAATTAATTTTAATTATCTTTGTGATATTTTAGTATGTATATTTTATAATTCAATTTCTAATATACTTTATATTTATATGATTATTCCAATTTATTTAACGTCCAATAACATGACATTCATAGAATACCAAGAATCTCATAAAACAGACCAATCCCTGTCAAAACAACCAAGCAGAATCAACAATAATTAGAAATTCAAAAAATTACGCTATAATAGTTCCCCGAACGGAACAAAAATAGAGTGTGTCCGAAAAAAGACCCAGATGTGCAGCCGAAGCACAGCGAACACATATAAATAAAGTGTCAAAAAAAAAAAAGAAACCTAAGAAAACGTGTCTTCTAACTGTCGCTACTAAATAAATTGAAAGTTTTAAAAAAAAACAAAATGTTTTAAATGGTTGAATTCACTTTACAATCGTTTCTCTGCACATCATACATAGGTAATAAAACCAGGCGTAAAAAATGATTAATACACCCGATTTACCCGTTCTTCACTATAAATTGTGAATTCAGAAAAAAATAAGTGTCACATTAATTGAATCCTGAAAATAACCCTGCTTAAGTATTAATTTATACAAAGAGATTACAAAAAAAACCAAGAATGTTAACGAACAAGTTAACAAATTCCTTACTATCAAAAAACCAAATCGGACCGTTCCACGGATCAAAATAGAATTTAAAAATTCAAAAAGATCTAGATGCATGGTTATAACTTCCTAGTTCGTTTCTTTTGTAAAATTCCCGCCGTTACTCCGACTTAGTAATGTTGTAACGTAAGGTGAAATGACAAATAGTTTTCCAAAAATTAAATACCAAATGTTTCGACACGGACAGAATAAGTTGCAATAAAGGACCATAATCTGCCGATATTGATCAAACGGAACTAAATCCAGTTCAAATAAAAGAATACACAGATTGGGAAAATTGAACGGAACCCAAAATATCTAGCAAATCCAATAACCAGGCTTTCTCACCAAAATGTGACTCCGAACCAACCGAAGACAAACAAATCAGTTGAAATACCCTTTCTTCCATCAACGATAGTAAGAATGTGTGTGAAACCAAGTTAATGACCTTAAACCGTTTATTTCAAGAGTTCTGTCGATTTAAATTAAGCCGAAGAATAAAACTCTTTTTACTGGACAATATAAAGGGGTTTGCTATCAATGTTAAAGCAAAGACCCAACTGAACCCAAAAATTCCAAAGGGGGACAGAGATAGCGGTTCAAAATGAACAATGTGGTCTCACAAAAATATTTCTACCTTTTTTGCTCTCCCTTGTTTATCTTCCTCTTTACAGTCGAAGTTAAGAAGGAGCCTAAACAATTAAGGGAATAAGAACATTTCTAACGAAATTACACCGATTTTTGTGTGAATGAAAGCGCAGACACGAAACTTAGTTCCCAGAACCCATTAAATGATTAAACACCAATACAATAACCCCAGGATAAGCCGGTGGGTACCAAAATAATTGAATCATTACCATAGTTAAGGCCGGATACACAATTCTCCGATCACCTAGCTTGAATATAAACACCTAGACGAAGTAGATAAAATTACCACTAATCATTAATGGTTCTTAAATTAAAATTTCATGTGTGGAACACAAATGTAAACCTATTCTTCAAACGCCTCCGATGAAAACTCCCAAATCGTGCCCGTATCGCACAAAAACCTCACTAGAACAAACATCAAGCACTCACCACTAACTAAACCCATGGTCCACAAAAAGTCCCGTATGAATAGAAGAGACCACGAAAAAAATGTTTTCATCATAAAACTTGTTTGATATACAATAAGAGTCCAGAGGAAATGATGTCCAAACGTGGAATCACCATGGAGAGTTCCAACTATAGTCCTAGAACCAGTGAAAAACCTTCGTTAACTGCTGAATCTGAGAGATAATCGGAAGCTAATACTATTTTAATCCCCGATCCACCAATTATCCACTGAAAAAGAAAATTTGTAAAACTTATGCCGGAACGGTAGATCTTTCAAAGAAATGAAACTGTGTTATTTCTGAGAGGAAGAAAAAGTTAGGAACGTCGTAAATAATGTCCGCATTTTAGAAACTCCCGCGACGCAATGTAGACGAAATCATTTCAATTTCTAAAAAAAATCCCGATAAGTTAATCCTTTATCCTTAGAAATAAGAGCCCTGCCCGAAACTGGTCACAAGGATAAACTATTAGGATTTGTATAAAGTATAAAGTGTTTTCAATAATTTTTAAACTGAAGACACAATTATATTCAGTTATTTATAATTTACCGGTAAATACTAATTGAGGGACAAGGAAAAAAGTATTACCAAACAATAATTTACAAACTTAGAATATAAAGATAATTTTCACAAAAAGTAACAAATGTTCTAAGCATAGTTTCACATAAAAAAGACTAAACTCAAAGCCAGGGATCATGCCCAAATGAAGCCGCACCCCCGCAAGAAGAAGAGCACAAGCAAACCCTCCAGCAACGCCGCTTCACGTACCCCACCGACGAGTACCCCGCACGACCCAAATGTCCGCCACGTAGCGCCGCACCAGGGCAGCCAAAAAATATTGTCCTGCCTGCTATCAAACGCCACACGACCACCGCCCGGCGCCGCGCAAGGCCAAACGTGAGCCCAACCCCGAACACCGCCATTACAAAAATTATCCAGTTCGCAATAAAATTCAAAATATCCAATAAGTTTACGAACTTAAATTGCTTAAAGAAAACAAAAAATCCTAAAGAATAACCCAAGAATGAATAGACCATATTGTCAAAACATGACAAGATAGTAAAAATGTCTGAACGGAAACGAAAAGTAGTTCAAAAAAGACCAATGTTCGAAATAAACGGAACAAAATAGTTCAAAAAGAACCAATATGCGGAAAACTAACCAACGACACCCAAAACAATACCCGCATCATCTTTGACTATAATGATTCTTCAAGAATTAACTACGCAAGAAAAAAGAAAAAATAAAACGAACAAATAGTTAATAACAGAAAGACCTAAAATTTAAATTAAAATTTATTTCTTACGACTTATTAATCTGGGTAATAAAAGTCTACAAGTGTTAATTAACCTTTCAATAGCGATCTCAAAAACTTAAGTGGATCCAAAATTATTAATTACAACACGAACAAGGAATTCAACAAATAAAGTATCACAAAATCAAAAAACGAATACCACCGAATGATACGCAAACCAACAAACTTCAAACGAGAACGAACACCAAAATGACGACCTTTGTCAAATAAATGTAACCATATGCCAGTGAATCCGTGCGACACAAGGACATAATAAAACATTAGTTACATTCTAAAAAATTTTATTAATATTACCAAATTAAGTTTGAAACCATGACACAAAATTTGCAAATGTTATTCATGAAACTAAATTAATACCGTAAATAGTCCGAATACGGAAAGCATTTTGTCATTAGATTTTGAAACATTTGTCCAATGCGTAACAGATAATAAAAATTGAAAGATCAATAGTAAGCTCAGCCCAACACAGAAACCAACGAAAAGCCCACAAACCCTACTCGGCCACTACATTCCAAAAAGCGACATCCCCCAAATTTCGAATCATTAAATGGGTGCAAACCTGCAAGCAGATTGCAGGAAAACACTTTCACCATCTTTTGTAACAGTGCATATACCAATGTCTCATTTACCACTTCATATGCATCTTTTGCTAAGCTTAAATGCATATATACAATTGAGGGTTGCGTCCTTTTTGAAACCCCCTCAATTTCCTATGGTTTAATGGTCACACAAACTGTATGTATTACAAACCAAGAATATATCAAAATGAAGCCAAGTGAGATGTTGTTCCCAAGCCGAGACTCTTTAAGAACATATGGTTCACCCCAAACCCTTTGAAAAAAGAGAGCCAACCCATCTAGTGCTTTTGAGCCGAAACTAGGTACACAATGGAGCCTCATTTCAAAACCCATTGATGAAAATGACCATCTCACACAGATCCTTTTTCCGTGATGCGGCCTAGCCAAAGCCCTTGAAACGACAAAACTAGTGTCCATTATAGAGCCGAAATGTCCAACTCCGAGAAACCATAGATTAAAATAGTTCAAAAACATTAGACCCCTCCAAATCCTCGAATATCTACAAAATAGTTCCAAAAGAACAAATGTCCGAACGGACAAATAGGTTTCGAAAAAAAACTACTGAACCTGTTTAGTCGAACGTTACCACTCCACCTAATAGTTCAAATATGTGAATGATCCCCCTTTGATGGCGCAAATGTTCAACCTATACCCTTTACGACAAATCAGTTATTTACAAAAAGCACCAAATCCATAAACGGTTTGATGGATTTCCGAAACTAATAATGAATCAAAAAGAACACATGCTCACGAAACGAAGATTAATAGTCTTCAATAACCCCCAGAAATAGTGGATCCACCATCCAATAATGTCCGAGAAACGAACAACTTAGGTCAAAAAAGACAAAAAATAGAGATCCCACGACCATTCGTAACAACATTAATAGTTTCAAAACAAAGCACACAAAATGTCGAAAGGCACTAGAAAAAATAAGTATACACAAATAATAACCATACCATACCAAACTCTGTATAATTAAAAGGACCACCAATAACAGTTCACCCAAACACAAAATCCAAAAACACCCATTGAAGTATTCACGTATACGCGCGACCCACCCAATGAGTATCATAAAAAGAGAACTTCATGGGAGATTTAACATCAAACGGACAACGCCCATCGGCATCAAACAACAAACAGTAACCAATAATGTCTCAAATCCGAACGAGACAAAAATAAGTTATTCATAAAAATAAGACACATAAAAAAAAAAAAAAATACTAAGACCATAATAAAATTAATCTAAGCATCAAAAATCGAAAATCTTCAAAATATGTATTTTGTTTACTTCCATCAGTTAGGAAAAAATCTTATATAAATTATTATTAGTTTCAAACTATAATATAAAGTTCAAAAATGATATACCTAAATTATTTCACCACATCAAAACAAATTCAAGTTTCTCAAAAATAAGACCTAAATTGTATATAATTACCTAAATCAATATCATACCTAAAATTAGTGTCATATAAATAAAAGAAGATAAATACCAAATAGTATAAACTGAAAATTGATTTTACAAATATGATTCTAATAATAAAGACCATAATTGTAATTGTCCCGCAACGACAAATAGTTCAAAAATCCAAAATGTCGAAACGACGAAATAGTTCAAAAAGACAAAACAAGTCCAAACGGACAAAAATTAATCATAAAGACCAAAGTCCAAACCGGACACATATAGTTCAAAAAGAGCGAAAATGTTCAAGCTAATCTCTCAGCGCAGAGAGTTATTCTGCAAAAAGAGCTAACCATGCCGGACGGACCGAGTAGAGCGGCCCCCCGACGGCACAAGAATCCATAGTTACCAGAAAAGACAATCATCGTCCCAGAAAACGGACAAATAGTCAAAAAGACCAAATGTCCGAAGCCGACAAATAAAGACATAATCAAAAGATTACAATGTCCGAACGACAAGTAGTTGCAAGGAAAGACCAAATGTCCGCAAGCGACAGAGATATTCAACAAAGCACCCAGAATACTCAAAAACTACGGTTAAATGTCCCTAACCGGACAAAAAGTTCAAAAGGAGACAGAGATTTAATCCCCGAAACGGACAGGAGGAAAATAAAATATAAGTGCCTTCAAAGCGAGCTAGCGACCAAAGTGGTTCGGCAGCGCCGTAATGCCCCGGAGTCAAAGCTAGTTCCCAAAACCAAAAATAGTAATCCATATATGAAACTCGATTTACCGAACGAATAAATGGAAGATCAAAAAGAGGCACACCCTCGCTCAATCACATTCACAAACTATTAATATGATATCAAAAAAATGGTAAAGCCATTCTACTGTGTTGTCATTTTACCCAAGGCAAGAGTGTCTAATCAAGGAAAAAATTTGTCAAAGCTGTTTTTAAAATTAGAAAGAGAGTTCAAAAAGAAAGCGAAATACTTGACGCTTATTGAAATAAATTAAATAATTTAAAACAATTAGTACAGACCAAGAAGAGGACAATTAATTCAGAAACTTTTAAAAAGTAAAAAGCTTTCCTTCTTCTATTAATAAAAAAAGATTTTTGAACACTTGAAAGAAGTAATTTCAATAATAATTGATGTATCTACGAATTAATTAGAGTAATGATACCGGAAAATAACATGAAAGATATATTTTAAAAAATTCTTTCGTAAAATCATACTGGGGTTAAATATACTTTAATAGCTAATAAGAATGATTTTGTATTTAAAAACATGCAATATCATGTGAAGAGTTTTATAATTTTTATTTAAAAATAAAACTTCTAAAACTATCAGCCCAGAATTTGGTCGTCTCCAGGATTTTTCTTTAAAGTTCTTTAACTTGCATGCAGATTTCATTAAGCTCCTATATAGTTATATAGTTAGGGTTATAAAAATCTCTTAACATTAATAGATAGATTCAGTAAATATAAATTTGTGTTTTCTTTAAAAGAAGCTAGCGTAGAGTCTATAGTTCATATTTTGTTGCCTGATATATTTCTTTTTTGTGAGGTAGTTTAAAAATTCGTCACATATCGAGGGAGTCGGCTCACTTTCAAATTATTCAGTAACGCATGTCAAATGTTTCGTATAGTAATTTTTTATGAGATCCAGGTTTAAAGACCAGATTATTATTATTTAATAAAGGATAAAATTTGCTCTTTATATAATTAAATATTATTTAAATAATATAGAAATTAGCCGTCAATTACAATTTGAGAAATTTTAATATTTATTTGTTTTACTTATTATTTTTATTTTATTTAGCTTATACTTTATGTATCATTAGTGACGTTCTTTACGTTTTCTTCATCATAGCCTATTATTGTTAGTTGATGATATTTTATATTCGTGTTATATTTATATTTATTTATATATTTTTCGTTTCGTCAATTTCATTTGTAATGATTGTCTGTAGTTAACTGTATAATAGAGTATTTATTTATTCTCACATAGGAGTCATTCATTATAGTAATGTCACTTATATATATTAAACTAATGAGAGGTTTTCACTCTCCTCTAATCGAAATTAAACACTTCTTAGAATTAAAATAAGATGTCTCCTGAGAGTGATGCTAGCAATTGAGACTTATCAAACACACACGTCGTGAGTGACTCTCACTTGAAGAAGCAGTTTTTTTTTAATATTAATTTAATGGTACAGATTAAAAACTAAATAAAAAACAGTGCTCTAATGGAAAGCAACATACGCAGATGATTTGGCCAATAAGTAAAGATTATAATGTACTTAAAGGTAAAATAGCTGTGGAGAGCATCACATACACTCCACACTATCTAAACCACACACAACACACACACAACGTCCACTACTAAAAGTTATAGCCATCAATAACAGGTCCTAACTCAAAAACAATTATCCCAAGCTAATACATCTATAATTGTCATCAACTTTAGTATATTCTTGACCTTATAAATTCAGACTAAATATTGCTCAACTTCACCTACCACAAATAGCCTGACGCATACATCATATTAATGATTAAAATGATAACATGATTATACTAGAATTAATAGAATCTTAAATATAGATTATATAAATGAGTGTTATTATATAATAAGATATAATATATATATCTATTCTATTATATATATGATATATAATAATAAGTCTATATATATAAGGAGAGGATTTTATTACAATAGGCAGTTATTTTAATCTTTTCGCCAAACTTTTTATAATATGTGTAACAAATAATAAGCCACATATTTATTAAATTTAATTATTTTAATTATTTTTTATAATTATATCCATTATAAATGATTTTATAAATAAACTAATATATATTTATAACAATTTATAATGAAAATATTTATAATTGGATAAGAGCTTGGATCACCTTTTTGGTAATACTAAAAGTGTAAAAATATGATTTTATATTTAAACTATATAATATATAATATATAAATCATACATATGAATATATATATATACTATAATTAAATAGAAATCATAGGGGTGAATTCAAAATTTGGTAAGAAAGTTAAATAAACTGAATATTCAATGAAAATAAAGTGAACAACGTATTAATTACAATTGAGTTGATTTAACTTTAATGATCATCAGGGGTAAGTAGTAAATTATTAGCAGTTTTATAATAACTCATACAATGTAACTTCAATAACAAGGGATGCCAATTCAGATAGTGTTGAGTTTTTTATTTCTTCAACATATAAGGTAAGTTATTATATTTTAGGTGAGCATTCTCAATCTGAGTACTTGGTAAGTTTATTATGTATCTTAAAATAATTAGGTATAGTATATATATATATATATTATATAATATTTATATATATAAATAAATTAAATTAAATAATATAATAATTAAATAAATAATAAAATAATAATAATATTAATATAATCAATAATAATTAAATTAATATTAAATTAAGATTTAATAATGTATGATTTGTTCAAGGGTGCGGAGTGAAATAGGGTATAATATTATTGTTTGATGTTAATATTCTGAAAAGTAAAAATATTATAGGAGAGTACAATAAATGATGCAAAATAGCAACTAGTAATAAGTTAATAACCTATTTAAATAATAAATAATTAACATTTAATAATTGGAAATAAATAATATTCTAGATTAAGATTCAACACGGCAGTGTTAATATGTGGTCGTCGGTGCCTGTCTGAGGAGGCCAGCGAGTGTTAACGATTTTCAAATACAGTAACCATCTCAGAGAGTGGTGGATTTATGAGGATGTTGTGAGGCTCGTGGTCATGAATACCTTCTTCATATAGTAAGGCGAAAGATATAGCCAGACGAAGCGAGGGAGATTCCGGACAGAGTTACCGCCACACACATCCAAGCATAGGGTGCGAGGTATAATTCGAGATCTCTACCGTCTCCTAGTCGTCCCCGGAAGGCGGAGAGACCTGCCCGACTCCTGCCATCTTTTGCGGTTTACCCTTGTCTAATTAAAATCGGTTAAACAAAAAAAATAAAAAAATAAAACTGACGGAGTCCTAAAAAATACGTAATATACAGTGTCCTATAATATATATATTTTGAAATATCACATTCAAACACTCACTCCCTATAATAGAAAGTCCTATTTATTGTTATAACATAAGTGATTCATCACTGTTCAAGAATGACATTATGTCCTATTAAATCGTGGAGGCGTATAACAGAGTTACAGCGAGTAGAGTCTCCAATAGATTATTCAAATAACATAAGAAATCACAATTTCTCTCGATATATTATATGAATACAATTCCAATTGAGTAATAAAACTATATAATAGTAATACTTAACTAAAAATATAATTTAAAAGATATCATTACCTCTCAGAGCAACTGGAGGTCATCATAGTAATACCCCCTTAATTAATATTATATATTATATATATAAATTAAAATATATAATTATATATATACATATTATAATTAATAAGAATAATTCAATATATATATGATATATATATTAACAGCATACTGAGTGAGGTCAACTTCATCACATGTTAACATCCATAAAATTATGAGAATAGATACTCTAATAAATAATATAATTTATTAAGCAATAGTAATAAACTGGTAAATTATAAAGTATTATATATTATACTCATTAATTAATTAATATAAAGAATATCTATATATAATAAATATATGAAGCTTTTTTGTACTCTTAACTTATATTGAGAACTCCTATTATAAAATATGATATAGTATATACATATTAATATATAATATTTAATTATTAATATTATAAAAAAATAAATATAAGATCATTTATAAAATAGGAAAAAATCAATATATTTAAGAAATATTAATAAATAGTATATATATTAATTAAATGTAGAATAATATTAAATATATACATATAAATAGCTATCAATATTGAAATTTAATTGTATCTTAATATTTTATTTATATATAAGTTTATTTATATGGAACATATATATTTAACTAATCATTTAAATCAATAATATATATAAATTATTAAAGAATCACATAGAAATAACAGGTTTAAGGTGATCAATATATTAATATCATATATATATATATATTATTAAATTATATAATACTTAATATTATACGTGGGGCCTATCATTATAGTGTATTGAATACTAGAACTCAAAGTACAGAGAGGTTTACAATAACCGATTATGTTATAGTAGTTCTCACATAAATAGAACATGAGAAAGAAGGTCCAGCAAAAGGGTATTGAGTAGGTACAATAATTAAAATGATTCAAGTCACTCATTATGAATTATTTAATGCACAAAATGCGTAATTCACTCAATCACTTCAATTTAAGCTATATTTATTTTCCTACCCTCAAAAAATGATAGTAAACTAATCTTCTGAAATATTTAACAGTCTTATCTCACATAGATATTTCACACAGTAAATAAAATAGAATAATTCACATGATGAAACATGTAGCATACAACAGTATAAGAGAAAGAATTAAAAAAATTAATATATGTAAATAGAGTATATCAAAGGAAATGTCTAATATTTACGACTTATTAGGCAAGTGTAAGATAATAAATTTAGTATTAATTTATGAAAAGAGTAATTTAATTATTGAATAAATAATTTATACTCACTTATTTTTTAATTCATATTATTATATATATAATAGTTCAGTAGTTCTAACTAACATATATTTTTCACAATATTAATTAGATTTGAATTTATCTTTTTTTATGTATATAATTAAATTATTAATAAATAGTAATATCTAAAAATAATTATTTATAATATTTGGCTTATATATAACTATTATTCAACATCTCATACTATTTAATTATTAATGAGTAAGTTTTATGTATGAGTGAGCAGTAGCTCAGTGATAAACGATAAAGTTATTTTATTGACTCATATTTACCACCTTTCAAACGAGAATGTTTTGCAAACAATCACAACTGTCAGTGACTTAAGCTAGAGCAGAATTTATCCTTAACCTATTATTACAAATAATTATTTATATCTATCATTTTACATCCGTTCCAGAATTATGTAAATTTTTCTTTTCAGAATTTTATATAATTAAATATATATTTGTAATATATATCATTTGATTTTTTTTAAAATTACTTACAAATAGAAAACCTTTAAGCTAATATTATTATTCTATATGTTACTGGTATAATATATTACTCATCCAGTGAAATGTCTAAGCTAATTATGTAAAAGACAAAACCAATAACTCATCAAACTGTCTTTAAACTTCATTTACTCTTCATTATCTTTACCAATGAGCATATTAAATTGATATTTATCAATTAGTGGTAAATTCATCTTTTCTCTCCTTGCAGTATTACTTTCATATCCTAAAATAATATAAAATTCAGCTAACATTCGTTGACACACATACAACATCCGTTGTATTATATTTGAAAATAAAGCTTGAGAAGTATTCTGCTACACATTTTGATGAGATTTGCTTAACAATTTATCACTATACTTACTCTTACTAGACTATTCATACAAGAAATCTCGCTCACATATTCTTTGTGAGAATTTATTATTTTAATCTTATTGATTTAATTTTCTTATTTTGGTTATTTTTTCTACCATATCTTAGGTTTGAATCAGGTCGGGTCAGATTGTGATGAATAATAAGACTTGATTATACTAAAAAAGTACTATATCTAAGACTTACTTATTAAGTACTAAAAGGACTTACTTACACTCACGATATCTCTGAATATCTTAAGGCAATAAACACAAATATATATAAACAAGTAATTAGAGTTCACTATGTTTGTCCATTCGCAGTTATATTATGGTTATAAAATTATATTTATAGATTATGATCATGAATTATGCTATACTACAACTTTACCTTCTTGATATTAAGTATACATATTGATACGTGGTTAGTGCGTTCAATGAGTCTGATCAAATGAATATATGTGCCTTTTAAAAATAATTTGTGTGATATATAGCGCTGTTCTACATACCAAAGGAGGTTGGTTTTCCTTATGTACTAGTATTCAATTAGCTCCTTTCACGATAGACTCTCACGCATTTTATTATTAGAATACATTGTGTAGTTAAATAGATGTTTATTACTGTGGAAGTTTTTTCTCTGTTTATATTTTTACAATGAATTTAATCTCTCCTTTTTAAGTTCTCTTTCCTTTCCATAGACTACAGTCCTATACTTTAAAATCCGTCGTTAATTAAATATATGATATTTATTAGATTTCAATTAATTTTTTTTCTATCACAATATATAATAATTATATATTTATATATAATAAGTATATTATACGTATATATTATATAATATTATATAGTATATAATATTATATATATATTATTATAATACTATAATATTGCAGTAGTTATTAATATATATATATATATATTAATTAGATATAATATATATATATTATAGTATATTATATATAACTATATTATAATTATATATTAATATTATATTAATATTAAAATTATTAATATATATATAATAGTTAAATAATATATATATATATATGTATAATATATATTATATATATATTAAATATATTAATTAGGTTTGTTTTTAAAGATATATAATTAATATAGATTTCTTTATATTATATAATTATAATATATAATATATATATATATATATATATATATAATTATTATAATATATATTATATATATATAATTAATATATTATATAAATTATAATATTATATTATATTTAAATAATATTTTAAATAAATATATTAATATATAATATATATATATATAATATATATATTAATTATTAATATATATATATATATTAATATATTAATATATTAATTATATTATAAATTAATATTATAATATTAATATATATATAATATATTATAATTATATATTATATAATAATATATTAATATATATATATATAATAATATATATATTAATTATATTTATAATGTATATATAAAATATATTATATATATATAGTTATTAATATTAAATTATATAATATATATATATAATTAATATATATATATTAATATAATTATTAATATAAGTATTATATATCAATATATTTATTATGAATATATATATTAATATTAATATAATATATATAAGTTATAGTATATTATATATATTATTTAATAATATATATATATTAATATATATAATAAAATAATATAATAATTATAATTATATGTATTATTTGGTGTAATTATATAATAATAATTAATATATATAGTATATATATATTATATTAATATAGTATATATTATATAATATTATTATTTATATAAATTGATAATAATTAATATAATATATATATATGAATATTAATATTATTTAATTAATTAATTTATATTTTAATTCTGTTAATTTTTTTCATCAATAAATAATGTATTAATAAGCCTTTAATTTTCACTCATTTAAGATATAATATAATAGAATGCAATATATTATGACCATAAAATTTTATAATACTTTATCCTTTTCATTTAACTTAAAAGAAGAAAATATTTATATCGAAATTTGAAACTTCTAATTAGAAGAACTTATTTATTCTGATTTTAAATTTGATTTTAGTTTTTATTGCCATCTGTCAGTTAATTCATTATTTATATTATTTGGTATTGCAATTTACAAGATTTATCAGCAATAAGATGATATCTGGTTTATATAATATATATATAAATTATATATATTATAATATATAATAGATAATATATATTAATATATATAAATATTAATAGTATATTATATAAAACTAATAATATATATGTATAGTATTTATATATAATTATAGTAATTAAACATAATTTATTATATAGTAATTAATTATTATTATAATATATTATACTAATAAATATATATTATATATAATTAATATAGTTTAACTTATTAATACCCGAGGAAAGTATTAATTTATATTATTATAATTATAATGTATTCTAATATTAAGTTATAATATTATTATATATATGATTAACTTAATTAATATATATATATATTAATTAATAATTAATATAAATAATATTATATGATATTATATATATTAATATATATATATATTATTAATATATATATATATTATATATAATAAATAATATATATAATAGATATATATATATATATATATATAATGAAGTAAGATAAGATCCACATTGCCCCGTAGTGAGACTATAGCGCTATCACAACACTAGACGGCTCAACAGGTATTATACGAATGGATCTACTAGGAGTAATGATTTACATGATTCTATTACGTGAGGGTAGTGAGGACTGTATAAAACGATAGTACTTGACTGCTTTAGTGAGTGGATGATGGAATACAGTATCATTGAATTAGTTTTCAATGGTGGTTACAAAGAGTTGTGAGAATTTGGGAGCTGTTAACAATGTATTGAACCGCAGAGAGGTCCGCGTTCACACGGTAATGCCCATAGATAGTAGGCGCTTGAATATGGCTGAGTGGCCGGCCGTCAGGCTGACACCAATGAGTGCGAGAAGGAAGCACTCACAGTTTTAAGTGGGTCTCGTATATTATATATAGCTGATAATATATGTATAATACATATTATGTTATATATAGTATATTATATATATATATAATATTATTATAATATTTATATGTATATATATATCATACTATATATATAAATATACATAGATATAATATAATATATATATAATATATAATTGTAAGCAAAGTATATTTATATAATTATATAATTTTATATTATCGCTATTTTATATTTTATAATTTGGTTTCTGCAATAAAGATATCACAAATATGTATGTATATATATATATATATATATATAGTATATATATATATATATATAATATTATATTGACAGTCAATTGAAATAGCCTATTAATTATATACAAAAAAGACACAAGTAAGTTAGTTTTTAGAAATTTAAAAAAAATCAGATCCTTCTCACACCATCTCAGGGAAGGTTAAAGGAGTGAAACCTGATAAGGCCGAAGGAAGTAAGGTATGGATACGAAAGAATAAGAAATGTATAAGAAACAAGAAAAAGCCTGAGGAAAATACTCGTAAGTAGAAATTGATTGGAATTTATATTTTAGTTTAGATTTTTAAAGAAGAAAGTTTTTAATTAGAAATTATCATGTATTTTTGTAGGGGACCGATCCTGGACCCGTCGATCAATTCTAATCAATTTCTACTTACGAGTATTTCCTCGGGCTTTTTCTTGTTTCTTACACATTTTTTATCCTTTCATATTCTTTACGATACTATGGGAGAGTCGGCGAACGGTCTGGACGTTCTCGACCATGGACACAGTATGCTCTGTTGAGAAACTGTTCTGAATGTTATTTAATGATCATGGTGAGACGGGCTGGACGGAGGCTCTTTTCCATGAAGACGTTTGGTGGTGGGGAGGGGTTTCGTTATTATATACGTATATCGTTGTGTTATTGTACCATTGTCTTTTTAAGCTAAATTATTTTTGATAGGTTATGATAGAAATAGTTGTAGGTTAATAATTTTATTGATAAATATTAATGATGTCTTTTGTATTTAGTAAATGTTATACTTAATGCATATAGAGTTAATTTTTGTTGGCCCTCTGTAGCTTTTGGACCTCGTATATTGAAGATGAACTCTTGGCTGCGATATATGTGGTAAGTTATTGCGGACATTAGGGTAAAGAAATATACGAAACTACTGATAGATTCCAGGTCAAGGTCAAGGTCAAGATCAGGATTCATGCAAAGAAAATACAAATCCATGTAATTAATATGCTTTGGAAAATATGGGAGTTCAAGTACATTAAAAGTTCTTACCAAGGATGTGAAATCTTCTTTAAAGAAATCGGATTCCCTATCTAACTCAGATTGAGAGTTAGGATTCCAGATTCGGATTTCATCTGTTAGGAATATGCTTCATTCCAACCCAACTCCCATTCTGAGTCTTATTCATTATATTCAGAAAATATTAACGATTTTTTAATTCTGATTTCATCGACCTAACTCTTACCTTATTTACATATAATATATATATATATATATATTATATATTCTTATATTATAAATAATATATATATATTATACTATATATAAATTTATATATAATATATTATAGTTATATATAATATATATATATATATTTATAATTATGTTATATATATATATATATATATATATATATTCTCATAATAGAATCTCTAATATCAGGAATTTATTTGGCAATAAAATTATTAAATTTTAAAAATTTTAAGAACGAAAAACGAATTTGCTTCATCATTTTTTATTGCATTTCAATATCGTTTTATTCTAAATAAAAATCCAAAAACAATTTAGAAACAAAAAGAATTTCTTAATAACCTTCATTTTTCAGAGAAGCCGAAGAAAGAGAAGCCTTTTGGCGTTCCCCGGTAAATAATTATAACCTTTCGCGATTCTCCTTTTATAATAATAGGGAGAGGTATTTATTACTCCAATATGTTGTGAGTGAGGCAAAGCGTATTGTTCTTTGAGTATATGCTCATATATAAATCGGCTTATATATATATATATGCATGCGAATATATTTATCATATTTAAATTATATATATATAGTATTTATATATAGTATGATAATAATAAGAGTAAATATTATATATCATATATATATACATTAAACGGAGACGGACGTAATCCGGAGTAAGATAGAGAGCAATATATAGAAAATAGATGTCGAGAGGACGCACGACGGGCTGACACAGTGATGAGTTACACTCAGTCAGAGGATTCAGTAATTTATATTATAGATGGAGTATATATATCACACATCATATCGAAGTGTTTATATGTGGACGGCTTGATGCGCACGGGGCGGTGCTGGAAGGATCCGAGGAACTAAACACGCCCACGAGTGTAAATGAAGAGATGGGCGTGAAAATTGGAGATAGCCCTCGAATGTACGAATAATGGAAGAATGGTGAAAGAGGAGCCAATTTTGTGGATGAGGAGAATGAGGCGGTGTAAATCGCGAATAGACGACGAAATATGAGGAGGCTTTGTCAAAAATTAAAAAAGGAAAAGCGCCGGGACGAAGATGGAATTGCGATAGTTATAAGGAAAGGAAGAGAAAAAGTTGAAGAAAAAATTAGGGAAGGTTTTAATAAATGTTATATCGAACCGATAGTGACAGCTTTTTGGGAAGAAATATATTGTTGTTTGTTCATTGTAGTAAGGGTAGAGAGGAGATACTGGAGAAGTGTGGAGAACTATAGGGAGTGTCTCCTCACTCACTCTCACAAGGTACAATGGTATATATATATCGCAGAATGCGTGAGGGAAAGAAACACTCTTATGTAATATATGCTAGCGCGCCACCGCGGGCAACTTTATGGGAGGCGTCTAGATCGGGGTGTCTCCGTAGAGTAGAACACTCTCACTGGTTGAGGTACTGTGAGAGTATATAGCCCACGAGAGACTATGAGGCGTATTATAGTATGAGATTGTGAACATCGTGATAAGATACTGCTCACATATGTAGGAAGATTTCTCACTCTTAATCACTCACTCACTCTGAGGAGTGGTGATTCTGGTTGACTCGTGCGATCGGAAGGTTAGCTCGACGAGCAGGTTATATAGAAGGTGTGAGTGTGGCTAGCGTGAGTAAGTGAGGTCATCACGAAGGTGCACGAGGGTAGAATAATTAAATGAGCCTGAACCCTTGGTATTTTCCAG
Source organism: Trachelipus rathkii (assembly GCA_015478945.1). Taxonomy (NCBI): domain Eukaryota; kingdom Metazoa; phylum Arthropoda; class Malacostraca; order Isopoda; family Trachelipodidae; genus Trachelipus; species Trachelipus rathkii. The sequence continues at coordinate 51,804 of JABUQX010056867.1, forward strand.
GACTCAATAGGTGAAACTGCATAAGTTCCAAACTATTATTGGAGATTACTAGTAAGTTGTCTGGAGACGAGCACTCACACTATATGATAATGTAAGGCGGCTATATCTATGGACTTGGCTGGGTGACAATTGGGATGATGGGTGGTACAGGAGAGTGATACACACGCAAGCAGAGTTTGAAGTGGGCATAGAGTACGCGTATTGTTGTAGGGCCAAGTATTACTTGATGTGCAGAGATCTTATACAGCAAAGAGTTCCTATTAGGTTCATTAAAAAAAATTGAATGAATAAAATGTTTTAGTTCCCTGTGCTTCCACGATGCAGAAGGAGGACCAATTCTTACACGCATTTCACCTTCCTCTTCTTCAACTTCCGAACTTTGAAAGATGAAAACCACTTCATTAATTTATAGAACTATAGTTGAATCAATGAATCAATAGTTGAATCAATAGTTGAAATAAATTACTGGAAGGTTTTACTTCAAAATTAATACTTTTTCAGATATAGAATAGTAATAATGAAGATAAGGGATTATTTAGGGAAATTTAATGACCTTTCAGAAGATTTTCCTACTTACTTATAATTGAATAATAATACCTCAAAAAATTTCCAAACATATTTCAACAAAGGTTTAAAAGAAATTTTAATAGAACATCTGGAAAAAAATCAATCTAATGAAATCGCTTTTGCATAGATTGTCTTACTTTACGATTTACCAAAGTGACAAATAGAAATTCCTATAAGCCCAATTGTACCGAATATAGATTGTGTGACATACAATTTAACTAAGCGAGTTGAGGGTAAACTATCCAGTTTGGTAGGAAATGTGTCTGAGCATTATTTAAGAAAAACAGTACAATTTATAGAAAAATTAAATAACAAAAGTTTTATAAATAAAACTGACAGTGCAGTTAACTGTAGATTACTGGAAACTATGTTGAAGATCATTGGATCACTTTTTTAGTTTCATTTGCAGGGTTTAAAAAAACTAATAAACATATTTATTGGTCACTCATATTTTGAGTTCAAATGAAGTTTCTTTAAACAAATTAGGGGTTTGAATGTGGGTTCTCCATTGTCTCCCTTGTTCAGCAACATTTTTATAAAACTAGTTGAAATTAAATACCTTATACAAGTTTTTAGTAATTTTAATATAACTTGGCTACGCTACTTAGATGACGTGTTTGCATTTGGGATGGCACCGTAACACCAGAACAATTGCTCGATATATTAATAAATAACTTTGTAGCATCGATAAAATTTACTGTTGGAGAAAAAAAAAAATTAACAAATCTATCATTCCTGATTGGTTATGATGTTAGGAACTGGGATCAGAATTCAAGTGCAAAGAAAAGAAATCCATTATATTCTTTTGTCCATTGTTTTTCGTCATATTCCTCATATGTAAAGAGACGTAATATAATAAGCCAATTTCTAAGTTAATTCAAGATATGTAGTCCCCCAGTTTTTAGAAAATGAAAATTTTATAAAAAGAAAAAGATTTTTTTTTCTCTTAATACTCTGCTTATACAATTTTAAAAACGTTAAAAATATCAAAAGAGAAATTTTATGGCATTATGAAAAGGGCACCTTTAATTCTGGAAAATGTGTTAGCTTCTCAGGGAAATTTAGATCAAGATAAAATAAAAATATATATTCCTAAAAACCTATTGATTCAGTCTGTCCCATGTACTTAAAAGATAATTTTGAAACCATTATTGAGAGAGGAAAACAAAAATGTTGTAGTTTATAAAATAAAATGCGATAATTGTAACAATTTATATATTGGTGAAACAATAGATTTCAATTGACGTAAATACCAGCAATCATATGTTAAAAGGCAGTTGAAGTTTATGTTATAACACTATTATAATTAGAAAATTTATAACTAGAACAGTTGCACATAGTAGAGATATTAAACTGTGAGTTGCAGATGAAACGGAGAGCTATATTTATTAAGTGATGGTATAAGACTGGCTATGTGTATTGATTTTAAAATTTTCAGGCCAAGTTGTTGGTTGGTTTGTGAAAGAATTGTAAAGTGAGATAGACTTATGGAATGATTTTTAGTGAAGCTATGGTTCCTAATGCTGGAAGGGGTGTGGAGATGTAAAATATGCACCGGACTCCCCAAACTACATAAGCATAATATTCCTATGAGACCAATTCTAGCTTCCTATAATACCCATAACTATAATCTAGCTAAGTTCTTGGTTCCTTTTCTGACACCTTTTAGCTCCAATGAATATTTCATGCAAAATTCTTACTCGTTTAAATCTTAGCTCGCTTCTATCAGTAACCTACAGAATTTCTATATGTCTAGCTTTGATATCCAGTCATTGTATACTAACATCCCCACAACTGAAGCCCTCGACATTATTTAAAAAATATTTTTAGTACCCAATGCACTTCTCTAAACCTCTCCAAATCCGAATTCAAAGAACTTCTGACCCTAGCTACTTCTGATACTTGTTTCTTTTTCGAAAACAGTTTTACTCACAAATTGATTATTTGGTAATGGGCTCTCCTCTTAGTGCTATTTTAGCGAACGCCTATCTAAAACATTACGAGTCCATATGGCTTGACAAAGCTTCCTCCAATATCAAACTATCTTACAACAAACGTTATATGGACGACACCTTCCTCCTCTTTTCTGGTGCACATAAAGTCACACCTCCTAAACTTTGTTAATATACAACTACCTAATATTAAATTCACTAAAGAAGAGGAATCCAACAATAGACTACCTTTCCTCGACATCCTCATTACAAAAAAACTCTTCTAATTACAACACAAGCATCTACAGAAAACCCACTTTTACCAACTTGTCTCAAAATTTCTTCAGTCACGTCCGCTTTCTTTACAAATGTAATAGTATAAAAACTTTAATCTTTAGAGCCTTCAATCTAACATCTAATTATCAAGAACTTAGTAAAGAGTTTACTTTCGTAATTAAATTTTTCAACTCAAATCTCTACACCTCTTCATTAATTTATACGCTTATTAGAAGATTTTTGAACTGATCTTATTCTATTGACAACCGGTTGATTTAAGGGCTCAAAAAAATCATAGTAAAAAGCTGTAACATGCATCATTCAATTCAACAAAAATAATTATGTTTTGTTGTCACTAAATACTAAATTTTACCAAAATTGTCGGTTATTACCTTTGAACTTTCAATCCACGAAATCTATAGGTCGCCTAACTTGTCTCATAAAGACCTCATACCAGATCCCTTGCGTTCTTCAGTTATAGGCCTATATAAATATTCCTGTGGTGCTTGCACTAGCAACCTATGTGTGGCAGGCACTCCAGCGCCAACTTTTTCTGTCCAGGCTGATGAACATCGCAGAGTGTTGCTCAGCTAGACCGATACCATATTTAAGTATCACCTACCCCCCTCCGTATTAGCCTCACTAACATAATCATCCCATTAAATCTGTCTCACTTTTGCCAATTTCTTTCACCAGCAACCAACCAACCAAACTTGACCTGAAAATTTTGAATCAATACAGAATAGGGCCAGTTTTAAAGCATCCACTTAATAAACGAAAGCTGTACGTTTCACCTGGAACTCACAGTATAATACATCTAATATGTGCAATGTTCTAGTTATAAACTTTTCTAATTATTTATAGTGTTACTACTTGTAGACTTCAACACTGCCCTTTTACCTACAAGTTACTAGAATTTATTACCATGTTTCCGCTATGCGTTGTCCTTGAAGAATGGGAATTATTGTGTTCCGAAACGTCGAAAAGATTTCATCATATTTATTCAGGTCCTGCTTGCTTAAATCGTTAAGAAACGTTTTGTATTAAAATAAAACAAAACTCATCAAAGCATTTTGTATTGTATTCCACCAAAACTGTTCAGCAGCATTGGTTTGTTTATTATCTATTATTTTTATTATTATTATTATTATTATTATTATTATTATGATTATTATTATATTTATTATTATTATTATTATTATTATTCATTATTATTATTATTAATTATCTATTATTATTATCTATTATTATTATTAATTATTATTATTATTTTTATTTTTTCATTTTTATTATTCATTATATTCGTAGTATTATGCATATTATTATTCAAATTATTATTATTATCTATTAATTATTATATTATTATTATTATTTATAGTATATTATTATTATCTATTATCATTATTATTAATCTATTATGATTATTATTATTATTATATATCGTTAGTTATTATTAGTAATTATTATTAGTTTTATTTTAACTATTATTATCTATTATTATTATTTATTATTATTATTATTATCTATTATTTATTAGTATTATTTATTATTATTATATACATATATATGTATATAATTATATATTATATATATATTATATATATATACTATATTTAAGTTATTATATATATATAGATACTATATATATATATACTATTAGAATATATATTATATATACTATATATCATATATATAAAGATTATATTAATGAAATAAATAAATATTATAGAGTATATATTACTTTAGATATATATTAAATGAAATATATATAATATATATATAATATATATATATATATATATATATATATATATATATATGATATAATCTATATTATATATATTTATATATATATATATATTATATATATATAATATTATATATATAATATATATAATATATATATAGTATATCTATATATATACATAATATATAAAATATATTATTAAATTATATAATATATACTATATATATATATATATATATATATATATAATATATATATTATATATTATATATATCATATATATATAATTATATCATCATAATATAATATATATATGATATATATATTAATATAATATATATCATATATATATTATATATATATATATATTATTATAGTATATGATATAAATATATACGTATTATATAATTATATATATTATACTATATATATATATTATATATATATATATATATATATATACTAATATATCAAATATATATACTATATATAAATTATTATAATAAAATATATATATCATAGTATATATACTTGGAAATTGGTTTTCGATAAATCCACAGCTGATGATTCAAAGCTGCCTCTTATTGTGTAATTGTGAACAGAATTTTAATATATTTTGGCTGTTCATCATCGTAAACTTTGTTGCAATTCCTTCAATAAATTCATGCACTCGTGACTCGAAAAATTTATTCATATTATTTTATATAAGAGCAAAAGGGTAAAGAAACAATTATAATTATTTTGAAAAGAATTTTTAGTTATATTATTGTATATATATATATATATCATATATATAAATATATATCTATATATATATAATATATATATATATACGTCTCTTATTCATCCGACGCCCACGCGCCACGCTCATCGATCCGCACGGCGCACCGACGAATGACCTACATATATATATATAATATATATATTATGTATATATATATATCTATATATCATATATATAATATATATATAAATATATATATATAATATATTTTTATTTTTTTATATATATTTATAATATATATATATATATATATATATATATATATATATATAGTATATATATAATATATATATTATATATACTATTATAAAACCACTTTTCCAAACGTTTCCTACCAATATTTTTTATCTCTCTTTAATGTTTCCAGCGAATGCTCAAGGAATAATATTGTTTTAAAATATTAATGTAAACGTGACTGAAACCCTTAAGTTATTAAACTAATTGAGAAAGGAGCTGTAAAGAATATTTATTCCTAAAACAATTATTATCATTATATAAAAATATTTATATATATATATATATATATATATATATATATATATATATATATATATATATATATATATATATATATAAGCAAGAAAGGTTAAGAATGGGAATAAGGGGAATCTGCAAAGAAATAATGATATAGGGATGGCGCTCTCATACCCGATGAAATTTATCTGAGGAGTGTGTGCGTGGGAAGACTTTCGAAAATCTGCCATAACATTGGCAGTAATGAAAGAGGTGATAGTGTGAATGTGTGTGGTTTGATTGTGCAAGAAAGAAAAGGTATTTTGGGGGTGAGTCATTATAAGAGGAGATAATGCGGTAGAATGAGAAAGTTGGAGAATGGTACATCTGCAGGCACAGATGAAAAATTATGAAGAATGAAGAAGAGATGATGATTGAGTGGATTTGGAAGTTGTGTAACAAAGTCTTTATGAAGGGCATAGTTCCAAGGGATTGAAGAAGAGCAGTATAGTTCCCCTTATATAAGGGTTAAGGGGGATTAAGGGGAACATGTGTGGAAATTATAGGCGAATTAATTTATTGAGTGTCTGTAGGGAAGACATATGTTGGTATTTCTGGTCGAAAGAGTGCGTTGGAATTGAACTGAGGGATCTGATTTTGTGAAGAAAAAGTGCCTTTAAATGGTGGTATAGGATGTGTGATCAAATCTGTTACATTGAAACAAAGATTGAGACAAATGAGAGCTGAAGAAAGAACAAACTTGTAGTCTTAGTGTTTTTATTGATTTGCAACAGGAGGTTATGACAGGGATTAAAGGGAAGCTCTATAGGCGGTGTTCGGTGGGCTATATGGTGTTTGATGGTAGGCTTAGCTTCTGAATGAATCAAAAGTATGGGTATGACGATGGGAGGGCGTCGTGCAAGAATTAATATGGAGTTTTTAAAGTGATTCGTTTAAGATTTAAATAGCGGAGTGATTCTCTTTTCGCGCGACACCGCATAGCTTGTCCCCTCACCGTCCGCCAGACATCGCTGGGCAGGCACTCCGATGTGTTATGTCTCCCCGGTTATTCAATTTGTATATTGATGGGGTTAGGAAAGAATTAGAGGTGGGGGTGGCAGGGTAAGGTATTAGAGAGATTGAAAATGGAAGAAAGTGGAGGGTGCCCTACCTATTATATGCGGATGGTTTGGTTTTGTGTGGCTAACCTGAAGAGAGTTTGAGAATATTGGTAGAGGGATTTGGCAGGGGGGGGGTAAAAAAAGGGGTTTGAAATTAAACGTAGATATGAGCAAGGTTATGGTTGTGAGTGAGGACAATTCTCGGTGTGAAGTTATGTTGGGTGGTGAGCAACTGAGGAACAAGTGTTTGAGTTTAAATACTTTTAACATATGTTGAATGATAAGGGAACGGATGATGCAGAGTGCAGAGACCTTGATTGCCGTTACAATTATTTTAAAGGAAAGCGGAATTTAAGAAAGATTCTATGATAGAAAATGAGTGAAAATTTACAATAATTTGGTTAACATTCCTGATAATTATTATTAGAGTAAAATATAATTTAAAATTAATATCAGATATTCCAATCTCCAACGCTATAACTGATTTAACATTCATCACATACTTCATCATCTCCTTCTTCACCCACAGAAAATCAATCACACTTTTCACCTCAATGCCATCTCTACCTACAACAAATCTAGTATGCCTATTAATATTGTTGTGCTAGAAAAATGTTACTTAAACACACATGCATCTCTCTTCACAGAAACCAGTCACCTTCCTACTATTTTCATTTTCTCCCTCAACCTCAAAAACACTTATTCTATCATCAACTACCCAACCATTTAACTCGTCCAACACAATTAATCTGAAACTTCCATTCACCCGTCAAAAACATCATTCAGATTATTCCAGAAAGCCACACTCCTCAACATCACCTTCAGAAATATTTAAGTGAGTTAAACCGCACATACCATGACCATTTTAAACTTAAGCTTAACCATTAGTTTTCTAGTACTCACACAAGCAAAATCCATCATAGCTCTGTAAGACAAGTCAGTCTTTCATAATCGCAGCTCCTTTTCTCCCCTTCTCATTCCTCTACACTACAGCACACGCGCATTTCACCCCACACTAATCGTCTTCACCGCTTCCTTTCATCTTTGTTTTATTTACAGCAAACAAATCGATTTTACCCTTTCTAAATACATCCATTAACTCTCTTCTTTTTCATCGGTATTTTTCCCTCTAACATTCTTCCATGTACCCAGACGATTCATGGAATCTCGCTGAAAGATTCAAGGTCGATTATGGCAGTCACAACCATTTCTGATGTACGCTTGAGAACTCCTAGCGAAAGAATAAGTAGTAATGGGGTCGCCAACCCAACTATTACTGTTCTTTTGGTCTCCTCTTCCGATACCCAAAACGTACACATTGGGAATATCCTCACCCACAAAAACGCTAGGAATGTATTAAAAAAAAAAAACAAAAAAAAAAAAAAAAAAAAAAAAAAAAAAAAAGACTGTTGTCTAATAATAGAAGTTCTGTTTAATGGTCTGTGTGTGATAACGGAGAATAATATATTTACTGTATATCTATTATATATATAATATATATATATATATACTATATACTATATATATATATATATATATTATAAATTAGGTATATATAATATATTATATTATATATATTATATATATTATATATATTATATTATAAAATAAATTAATTATATAATATATATTATTACTATAATTTATATATTATCATATATATATATATATATATATATATATATACTAGTATATAAATATAATATAATATTATATATAATATATTAAATATATATATATATATAGTATACTATATATATATTATACATATATATATATTATATATATACTTATAATATATATATATATATAATTATCAATATTACTATTCTACTGCATATCCATAGTTATACTATATGGCATATTATATATTATATATATATAACTAATAATGATATTATATTATATACTAAGTATATAATTTGAATATAATTATTTCATTAAAAATATAATACATTATACATGTATTATATATTAACTATATAATTATTATAATGATATTATAATGATAGCCTATATATATATACTATATACTATATCTATATTATAATTATATATTATACTACTATAATAGACAGTAGTATATAAATATATATATTTATTATATATATATAATATAAGTAGTATTAATATATATATATATACTACTATACTATATATATAATATATATTATATCATATATATATCATATATGTATAATATATGATGTAATAAATAGATTTAATATATTTATATATAACTACATATATATTTATATAAATAATAATACTATACATATATATAGAATATATATATACTCTATATATATATATACTATATATTATATATATAGTGTAATATATATATAGAATATATTATATAATATATATATATAGATACTATATATAATTTATATACTATATATATATATATATATTACTAACGCGGTGGAATATCTATCTTATAGATATATATATATTTTATATATATAGTATATATACTACTATATATATATATATATATATAATATATATACTATAGCTATATATGATACTAGCCTATAGATTACTAATATACTATATATATATATAATATATACTATATTGTATATATATATATATATATTTTATATAATATATATATATATATATATATATATAACGATTATATATATATATATACTATTAACTAATATAATATACTATATATATTCATATCATAATATATATATCACTAGTATATACTTAATATATATTATATATATTCATTTAGCTAATTGTGATTTCTCGCTTATCGTGTTCATTTCAATTTCAGCATTTAACTTAAAATTTATAAACAGTCCCCAGATATCCAATTGCAAAAAGAATGAAGGTAAAACTATTCCATCTTAAAAAAGTACACACACGTACATCATACACCAAATATTACATTACATGGGAGCGTAAGGACACAATTATAGTCTAGGTCCGCTACTCGTGCGAAATTACTTTTGGTGATGCGCGTAATGCGCCTTCTGGATAATTCGTTATATGATCCTACTCTTTGTTCTTCATAAGAATGTTCCTCTGGGATATTTGATTTTTTTTCTTTCTATTTGCGCTATTTCCATGTATAATAAATATTCTTCACCTTCCTAAATACTCCTATTAACTGTAATACTATATATATATATAATATATATAATTAATAATACTACTATAATATTAATAAATGACTATATATTAATATATTATTAGATATACTATATTATATATAATATATATTATGTATAAGTTATAATGATATATAAGATATTTTACATATATACACTATTATTACTGATAAATAGGTATTAGTTTGAAAGATGTACTTAATTTATATTTACGTCAAGTTGATATCAAATAAAAATAAAAATAACAAATAACTAAATCTAAAAATAGTAAATGTTGTAGATCCAACTATAATACTAAAATATATATTAATCATCAATATAATATCCTCCCATTCAAACTCTTAATATCAATATACTAATATTATATATATATATATATATATATATAATTACTATACTATATATATATATATATATATACTTAACTATAATATATATAATATATATATATATAGTATACTAATTATTCTTAATCAACTTGTACTCCTAAGTTGCTTTGACATCTATATTACAACAGACCACATGTTTAAAACATATTTTAACTTATTTTAAACAACATTTAAAACTTTAAAAATTTGACGAGCTTTCGTTATAATAACCTTTTTCAAGTCTATCTGAATTCACAATAAAAAGCAAAAAAAAATTAGACATTTGAAATAATGAATAACTTATTGATCGGTTGGTTGGTCCGAATAACAGACTTTGTGAAAGGTGGAAAGTTTCATAAAATTCGTTTTGAATAGAGTTCGATCCGTTCCACTCTCCAGCAGCAGTCTGTTGTAATTGGGGAGATGGTAGAGGCAAAAGCTCCGAGATTTTTCCATTTATTTGTATTTTGGATATTTCTAATGGTTCGGTCATATTATTGAGAATGGCATTTGGTGGTTCTTTTTGTTAATTTATGGGATGTGCTAAGAGCTGAATTGTCATAATGCTGTTATCGAGGTCATGTTTGTGTTGTTTTTTCATGCGTGTGAAGTCTATAGTTTCGCCGTAGTATACTTAATATTGCAAATATTGCAGGGGAATATAATATAATATAATATAATATAATATAAAAGTATTGTGGGACATCTTTTCTAGATTCAATTAAATTTAAGATATATTCATGTCTCTTTTTGTATCCAATTCTATGTAGTGAAGATTGTGTTAAAATATTTACTGCACGCTCCACTCCTTGGCTGTGGCATGGAAACTTTATAGTTTGAACCTACTCATTTGCAATATTATAAATCTCCTTGCTAGAAAAGTCCTTGATAATAGGTGGTTGAGTGATCATTTCTTTCTCCCATTCGATTATGCTCGAGTAGTTCTCTGCACTAAAGTTTAGTGTCTTTGGTAGCTGAAAATCTCTTTCTTTGGTATTCTGACCCCTTGCTTGAATAATGTGGTTCAGCTAACTCCCTGATTGATTTTCGTTCGTCTGTTATCATTCCTAGCAATATATTTTCAGGGTGAGTAAAATAGGAATTATGTTGAAGTGTAGGTTTCAGAATCACTGCATATCTTTTATTTGCTCCCTTAAGAAGATTCATTAAATACCAAAAATTATGGGCTCCAACAGTTGCCTTTGGATGACTCTTTATTCAGATCCAGCATGGAGCATATATCTGCTTTATAATATTTACTAGGTCTTTAAGAGTTTTACGTGGAGTCTGCGTAGATACATATAGTCTTAAGATTCGATTGGCTGTTGCTAGCATCTGGAATTTTCAGGTAATTTTCTGCTAATGATGATGACACATGTCCATGTTTTATACAAAGGCACATACCATAGAGATATTTTTTGAACTGCACTGAGTTGCATAACAATATCTTCGAGATCTGTGTAATTTTGGAGTGTATGGAACGAAAATTAGCTATCTCACATTTAGCTAAATCTTTTAGAATGTCATGTCCAATAGTGCCTTGAAAAGTATGTGGTCCTGATGGTTTCCCATTTATTGTCTGAAAAACATGCCTGAATGGGAGCTCATTAGCATGGAGAAGGCAAATTAGCCACTGTATAGGTCTTTCAAGATGTATTTCAATCAATCTGAGCACTCCAACTACTGTACCAGTGTTAACTGGAGCACCATCGCACAGGAGAGCTTTGAGAGAATCTATACTATCAGAATCTATTAGAAAAGTTATAATTTCCTCATAAATACAGCGAGCTGTTCTATTATCTGGACTAACATGATTCAGGTATATATCACATGGCTATTTCACAATGACATAGCGCTTCGTTTTCCATTCCTTCTTTAGTATTTTTTGCATTGTCTTTTCTACTATCAAATCCCAAACATTCAATATATGTGTTTTCAGCTTTCATTCTGATGACGATCGTTTTCCCAACTCGATTTCTCTCTCGCTCCACCTTCTTTCTATATAACATGTTGGATTCATTTAACAATCCCATGTCTTTCAATGCTGTGTTAACAAGAGCTGCAGCTGCCCTTGAACTTATACGATATCTGTCAGCTGTTATTGCCAAATTCTTGTTTGTAAACCTATTATGTACTCTCGAAGATAATCATCATCATTATTACTATCTTTTATTTCCATTCTCTCCTCTTCAATAACTTTCACGACTTTTGTGCTAGCTGAAGGAACACTACTATCTACTTTGATGACTGTTCCCTTGCCCCTACCAACACTTCTACTAGTGTGACTTGATAGCTTCTCAATCCAAACTTGAGTTCTTGCCCTGGCACTAGTCGTTGCTCTATCAATTATGCCAAGTTAATTATGTCGTTCTTTCTACCCCACAACAGATTCCCATTCAATCATTGGGATTTTATCTTTACACCTACAGTCTTTTCTTGATATTTTCTTTTCATAGCAATTGCAAGTGCAAATGTTAAGCTTTGCATGGAATGTCTTCACTTTCTCGTAGAACTCATAATTCCGTTGGGCATTAGGGATTTTATTTATATTTAAAGCTGATTGCACAAGCCTTTCAGCCTTTAGCCATACGCCATTAAATCAGATTTGTGGGAAGAAGTTATCCCAAATGTTTATCCATTCACTTGCAATGATTTTAAGGCAATCTTTAGCTGTTGACGATCTTTTCGTGGCGATCTGTTCTCTTTTAATAATAAATAGATAGTGCATGTAAACATCAGCTTTCGAAGGAGTCATCGCACTTGGAAATTCACATGGCTGACCAAACAAAGAATTAAAAATTTTACTTCTTGTAGTTATT
>JABUQX010056868.1:0-36202 GCA_015478945.1 Trachelipus rathkii
TTTTTCTCTATATATATTGAGTATCATTAATATGTGTTAATCTAGTAATAACAATCTGATATTAAATATATTAACTATTTTACCTTCTCTGAAACAGCTATATGATTAAGAATTGAGATAAAGGTAAAACAGATTTCTCTTAATGTTTTTTTACTCTGAAACTTAGCTTTTAATTAAATACGTCATTTATTTTTTATTTCAATGTTTTTTCGAATAACATAAGTGAGCCAAAATCAGAAAATGATATCGTGATATCGAATAAATTAAATAAATTTGTCATATGAATAGTAACGCGTAATTTCCAAATATTCTTCGTTACACTATTTTAATATCTCATATTCAATTCAGGACTTATGAAAGTGCAAAGGCGATTAGATTAATGTAAATCCATTAATAACAATGACACATATTTAACTGTTAAAAATAAGCATTCTAGTATAGGCATTCAGTTAATTGGAAGACGACTTACATCAATACTTATGAAATGTTAGTGTATGTCTTCATTCCATGTTAGGTTTTAAGTGAAGGCTATTTTATTATATTGGGTGGATTTTGAATGAACAGCGTGCATTTATTTTAATCATATGGTATTTGCCAGTGTATTTAGTCCCAGGTATGGATGGCCTCAATCAGTCAGTTGAGAGGCCACATGGAAAATCTATAGAAAGCGTGAGAACATTGCTCTCATCATTTCACCCTCATGGTAACTTCTCTCACACTACTTCTCGTCGTCTCTGCGATTTATGAAAGTGTTCTTATTCTTATTAATTACATGCGACATCAGAACAACGAATTTTGTAATAGTTTCTTTCCGCGATGTTCTTCTTCCCTCGGTTATAAGATAAATGAGAGACCTAATACAGTAGTAGTATATTCCTGAAACAAATTCAACTGTTAATTTATAATTGGATCGTAGATTTAGGATATTGTAGGCACATATCAATAATCTAAGCATTAAATCTTCGAGGAGAAATAATAACTATTTGATTACATTTAAATACGACATAACTTTTTTTCTCTATAAAAATGGAGTATAATTTAGAATTGGACAGGAACTCATTGCAGAAATATATGATCGGTTGCAATTAAACAGTTTGAATATACAAAAGAAATAGCGATATGAACCTTGATAGACAGGGGCAGTGACTTGATTTAATATAAGAGCCTTACGTGATATAAGGAGTAGCAGTTCAAGTAATAAAGGATGATTTATATTACTACAAGTTCTCAGAAAGAGTGTTTATATTTGTATAATATCGAGGGATCCTTTAAAAAAGGGAGGGTGGTGCTGCAATATGTTAGAATCTAAGATTAGAGCCTATGGTATACTGGAACTTCGAGTATTGGATCAAGTGAATAAGAATTATTATCCTTTAACTTCCTATGGAATTATAAAGCGGAATATGTATTTGCTCCATATGTTCAGAGTTGAATATAACTGGATAATAAAAGTATGGAGATTCAATCCTGAGACGGTCGAATCACACTATTGAACAAGGATATTTATACATCAGTATCCTCTCAATTATTTAGAAGGTATAATTTTAATGATGGTCACCTTGATAATGTGATATAAGTTATTCCAATAAAATTAATAATTTCATGGATTATATTGGAGAGACAACATATATCCATTATTTAAAGAATACATCATTACGGTGAGAGCTTTTAGTGTAACTATAGCTATTTAACGTATTAAGTAAATATATTTTGGATATTTATGTGTAAAAATTATGATTAAGGTAATATTGTGGCATAAAACTTACAGCTTGCTTATTAGTATGAAAAGAATATGTACTAATTATGTTTTATATTAAAATATCGTAACGCTGTTGACAGTACTTTATTTATTTTCTTAGTGTTGAATAATTGCAAGCAAAATTTTCATAGTAATGGAAGAATCATTCTATACTTCATAAGAGAAATATTCTATAAAAAAAATACTTTGGTATATAAAGATATTTTCAAATAAAAGTTACTATTAAATATTATTTTTTAGAATAGATCGTGTGAATTATAGCTAGATTACAATCAATCGGACATACAATAACAATTCCTGATTGGAGATTTAATTGTTATCAACTGCAGGATCTGAGAAACGATCGATTTATAATTTTAGCTTTTTCAATGAAACTAAATGTGTTTGATATATTCAAATATTATCATGAATTAACCGTATATCTTTATAATCATTGTATCATATATGGAACTAACTGGCTTTTGTTTTCAGTTAAATAGCGAAAGATCTCGCAGAAAGGTCTTCGACTTTGATTTTTTAATGAAATACTTTATTATTATCATAAACCCTGACTTATAAATGCTCTTATCCTTAGTATTCTATTTAATCATATTCTTAATTAAAGAATATACTGTTTCTTAAGGGCTCAATTAAAGCTAAATTTTGATAATTATCCATTAAGCTTTTAATTTTTTGATGTAGGTAGACAATATTGAAAAATAAAAAATTGAGTCTCTGGACATTAAATAAAGGGCAACTTGTAAAGAAATATATCTATACCTACAAAGGCTATATCATTAGTATTTATCAGATCGACTTGGTGAACTAAACCAAATTTGATGGAAAATAAAATATGAAAATATGAGTTTTTTAAAAATATTTTTCACTTCTTTTAAATAAATGAGGTATTATTGTATTCATTAATTGTAGATAAAATAAAAGAATACTGGAAATGTTCAAAAGGTTATGAATTCTAAAAGTAGTATGCTTAGAGGTACATGCTCAAGATATGTGAAGAGTAAAACCTCAATTATAGCTTTACTAATAAAAATATAAAATAATTAATAAATAAATAAAAAAATAGAGAAAAAATAATTATTAATACTAAAATTTTATTATTAATCATATACTGTCATCTTATTATAAATGAATGTAAACGATATGAAAGTATTTAGGTATATCTTTAAACGCAAATCTCACGGTTAAAGAAGTTAAACAACGCAGTAATAAAATATTTTCTCATATACTATTTCATTTAGTAATTATCCAAAGGTAAAGGAACATATCTCTTCTCCTCAACTCTTAAACTCAAAATAAGCTAATTTTTAAAAGGTATATCACATTTAATTTAAAATTAAGCATATCCAAAGTAAGCAGCCTTGAGCAAAACACGGAGGATTCTTTAATAAACACTTCCTCAACATTCATATACTAAGCTGGCAAGTGCATCGGTTCTCTTTGCTGGTGAGAGCTAGCGCTATTGCTAAACTGTAAATGATAATAAAAAAGGCTCCATAATAGAACATGAGACTACGACAGAGCATAACTTCAATGGAAAAAAAGAAACATGGATAAGGTCTTTATATTTTTAAACATACCCTACACGATAGAAAAACTGGCGAGGCCGTTTATTATATTAACAATCATAATGATATGAATATAGATAGAGAGATATAGAGTCAATATGATACTTTATGAAATACGTTAATGAGAACTACATTAATTCCATAATTTAGATGGAATTATATGAAGATGTCTCTTTTCAAAAAAATATCTAATATAAAAAGTAAATCTGTCGGAATATCTATTGATATCATAATTTAGGTTAAGGTGAAGCTCATATTGTAGACATAGTTGTTTTTAGCATTGATAGATAAGCTTTTGAGATTGAGGTCGATTCATTCGGTGTTCAACCTCCGACTGATTAATTGAAAATTATATTTCAATATATTTTTATAGGAATACAACAATACATAACTCATAACAAAAACTGAATGTAAGTTTATTTTGGAAGGTCATCTATTGTGTTTTACTATGTATATATTTTACTATATGAATACAACAATACATAACTCATATCTCAATTCTGCAATGAACTTTTTTTCTACCTATAATCAATTGAGTGTTATAAACCTTTGGTCATAGAATCCAAGATATATCTTAACAAGAAGTTATGAGCCACCTGTGGGACCTAATCAGCGAGGACCTTCAGTAGGGTCCTCAGGACTCCTAGGACTGTCACAAGGAATTGGATTAATATATTTAGACCTGATGATGAAGGTAATTTTTGCTATCTAGGAAAATACAAATCTGGCAGAGGCAAATCCTCGAGAAGAAAAAGATGTCTAAACAAAAATATAAAATATACACATAACTTTTGCACCGCAAAAAGAAGCAAAAATACAAATATTTTACAATCCAGATCTAGACATTTAATTATGAGATATAGTATTTGAAATGACTAAAACTTGTTTTTAAGAAACCAAAAATATTGTTTGAAGAAATTATAACTGAGATTAAGCTTTAAGAACCAAAGTAAACTTTTTTTGATTAATTTGTAAACGTCTTAAAATCGATTAATAAACAGATTTCATATTTAATAATAGATTATATAAATATTTTAAAAATATGACATCATGGATGTATACGAAACAATAATTTTTCAAAGAACTTGCAAATTGAATATGGGGAAGTTCCCTGTTGTAATATACGGTATGATAGGAGGTGTTTACTAGAGAACGTTGGTTATGTTGTTAATGACCTAATTAGAAGGTATTCATTATGATACATGTATTTATATTTATATAATAGTATACCCTCTAACAATATAGAAATATAAATCAAACGATGGATATACCAGTAAATAATTGTTAATTAATATACATAGGAATGTAGTAATCCTTAGCTTTAGAGAAATATCAAGATGAATTCTTTAAACTAAAATATAGATTAATGATCTTCGTCTGAATGAGGAGATGTATTATTTAACAGAATTCTATCAAACGTGATTGATACTCCAATTATTTAATAAATGACATGTTGTTCAATAGTTCTTTTGTAGGGTTAATGATACATTTATTAATAAAAATATTATGTTTATAAGGTATATGAATCATCTTAGTAAGACGTGTTGAAGGTCTTATCCTTCAATCATCCTATAAATGATACTAAAATTAATTTGGATTAATTTTGCGATTTTTATAAGCCAATTTACACATTACATATTGATTGTAAAATAAAGAGTATGAAAAAAATATTATTTATAAGTCGATATGAACTTTGGATGTAGGGATATAGTTTTGTTAATTACTGATCTGTGAAATAAGTAAAACTATGGAGATAAGTGATCATAACAATATAAAATGCTATTTTTTTCTAACATTTTCATCTATAATAGATGGAAAATCAAAGGATAGAGAACCATAGTTGACAATTTTAATATAAACATCTAACGAAAGTTTTGTGAATTCTTAAAAATTGTCAGATTTAATAAGGATGCTCCTTATGATCAATTGTTTGAATTACAGAAAAAGTTGACTACAATGATATGAGTCCATCAATCATGCTACTCTACTGATTATACGGAGTAAGAATATGAAGAATAACTATAATAGTACTTTCTTCCAAAAAATGACATATGTTTGCATTCAAATTAAACGATCATACAAATACAATTAACTCTTTTTTAACGAGACTATTTTGAAATGAAAAGATTAGGAGAGGAAAATTCATGATTAATATAACCGGATTTTAAGTATTATTGTGAAAAAAATTATTTTTTTCTTCATATAATCAATTGAAGCACTATATCTCAAATAAATCTTCTACAAAAATTAATGGGGTGCATTTAAGCATTGATAGATTGAATGAAATCATATGATCTAGAAAACTTTTGATTAAGTGAAAATATGAGAATTTTATAGGAAGATATTTTTAAAATACAAATTATTTTTCTAAATTTAATGAAGTTTTTCTAAAATACATTGAATAAGGGATTAAGTTGATGGTATCATGATAAAAAACAAAAATAAGAATATATTGATAAAGTGTATATATGTTCAGATGTTTTTGATTGATTCTAATATTATAAATATTTACATTTCTAAACCAGAAGAGAAATAATATTATATTTAAAATTTTAAATATTATAAATTAGCAGTATAGGAAACTAAACTCATCTCAACATCCCATTTTTGTATTTTACATATTTTTCTTTCCACACATATATATGTATATTACTTCATTTAATGTAATTTCTCTTTTATTAGAACTTTCTGAAAATCAGAATATACTTAGCATTAATAGACACCATCAAGTGCATAATTGCGTAGTCATTTTGATAATAAATTTTTAAAATGAACATTAAATGAATTTTATTATCTTTTGAATATAATCTTTTAATTTGTTAAAGTTTGAATATTTCTATTCTGATGCAACTTTTGAAGATTGAATCATTTATGCATAAATTATTTTTTATAATCTTTATCTAGATTTTTTGTAATTATGTATAATAACTTTCTCTAAATAATATTAACTTTGTGATTATTTTAATGCGTTTAAAATCTATAATGTATTTATGACGATAAATGAGTAAGCTTCATATTAATGAAAAAACGGATCTGTATATTAAATAAAATTTTGAAGTAAATTCTGGTCTAAAAGTTTTGCCATAGTTATATTAATAATATATTTCAATTACTTTATTCAATGTTATGTTGTTAATGTTTAACTTTTTTTTAGGATGTCTCCCTCCAAAATATATTTTTTTAATATTAATTGGGTATTTTTATATGAAAAAAAAATAATTTTTAAATTAATAAGATCAATTATAAAATTTCCTGCAAAATTTTACAATAGTCTCATTTATTTATTCTCAAGTTATTATTATTGCACTAGGTAGAATTGACAAATTATAAATTTGCACTAGGGTATGTAGCCAATTTGCAACTCTCGGTAGTTGCTAAAATTTGCCATTCGGTAGTAGCAATACTACCGAGTGCAATTCTCTCCTACAATATAAAACTATATGTAATATATAATAATAGTATTTATTAAATATAATAACTCGTCATAGTCATAATGATAAGAAGTAGTAATCGTATCTACATCAATCACTCTGGCTTCCTCAAGAGACATTTATAAATGTATATTTTAATACTTTGAACGTCTTACTGTTTTTAATATAGATGTTCTTTTATTTAATTAAAATTGTTTAAAAAACAGAAAATTAGGATTCGATCTCGCTACCTCCAAACTCAAACCTTGCGCTCAAACCACTGAGCTATGAGAGCAATCGAGAGGATTTTCTTGGAAGTTATATTTGTATTTATAAAAACAAACCTTTACAAGTAGTATGTAAAACGGGGCAGCGAACGCGTCTACCAGCAATATTTGGCGATCGAGGGAGCAAGGTGCTGGTAGCCGCCGTTTTACATACTACTTATATATATCTATATATATAATATATATTATTATATATATATATATAGTATATTATTATTATATATATATATATATATATTATATATATCTATAATATATATATATATATATATATAGTGTGATGACAAAGTCCCCTCAAATTTAAATTTATCAATCAATAAATAACCAACTACGAGCATTATTTGTAGTATTACAAGATCATTATATTATATATATATTATTATATGATCTTATATATATATATTATATTATATAATATTATATATATATATATATATATATATATATATATATCTATATATATTATATTATTTATATATATTAATATATATTTTAAATAATTATATATCTTTTTCTTATCTCTAAATAGGATATTTTCTGTATATATATATATTATAATTAAATATCTTTATTATATATATATTTAATATATATATATATATATTATAATATATATATATATATCATATATATATATATACTATAACCCACAGCAGGCAACTTAACTAGAAATCTTCACCAACTGGCAAATATTTCCTAATTGTCTATTATTAAACTATATACCTTAATTTGCTTTTGATTAACTACTATTTTTATTATTATTAAAAATTATATTAAGAGTATTTAAGCATTCAAAATTTTTGATAACAAATAATTTTGGGCGGAAGGGGATGAACTACTGGTTCTCTTCCTTATCTTATTTTAGTTATTACTTTTATATTTAATAACTTATTAATAATTATTAATTATATATTTATATATACATTATATTTATATAATTATTACATATTATTTATTATATATATATATATATATATATATATATTTATATTTATATATATATAATTTTTTATATATATAACAGGCGGGTATTTACAGTAACTACAATATATATATTTATAATCTTATATTATATAATATTAATATATATATATTTATTAATTATATATATATTATATATATTATTAATTATGTATTAATTTAATATATTATTAATTATTATATATAATTCAATATATATATTAATATTTATATAATTTTATATTTAAAATATTATTATATTAATTAAATTTATATTAATTATTATATATATTAATTAATTTATATATATTTATAATTTAATATTTAATATACTTTTCTATTAATTTATAATATGTTATAATGATTTTATTTATATAATTTATTATTATATAGCTTTTGAATAAAAATATAATACTATAATATAAAATATTAACTCAAGATATATTTAATAACTTATCAAGTAAAATATAATAAATTCTTATAACTCAATTCTAATTACAAAATATTATTATCCAATTCTTAGGATAGGTCAAATTTATATATAGGTCAATATAGTATATATTATCTATTTCGTGCATACAATTTATAGTAAGTGTTATAAGTAGTAGCTAATGCAACACTATATATATATACTGGCTAACTATAGTGTATTTGTAAAATAGTAACTCACTTTAACTATAATACTAATACTAGAATATATATTCATTATCAAACTATGATCTATAGTAACGTATTAATTACAAACTATCATAACTTTATTTTATACAAATATATATATAATATTTAACAAGAGTTTATATTTATTACTATACACATATTGAAACTATTAGTGATATATAATGAATAGTATTAACTTATATTTGCAACCTAACAATAATAATAATTCAATAATCATTAATATATAAATTTATTTATATAAATAAATATATATATAATAATATTTTTTATATAATAAATATATAATATTTTATTTATATATAATTAATATATATATTAGAAATAAATAAATATAATAAAAATATATACTATAATATATAATATATATTATATTATTAATATATATATATATAAATATACTTATATATATATATATATTATATTAGCAAATACATTATACTTAAGTATAGCATGAACTTATCACTCTAAGTGCATCTAGCACAATTGAAATGAATTAGTTTCTACTTAAAATAAATATAAATAGCATTGCCAGGTCCTCCTTCATTTTCCTTTTAGGTCCTGTTTTTTAAAATGCGAAGTGAGAAAAGTCCGTTCCAGTATATCGCTAACTTGTTTGGTAGGTGAGAGTAATTACAGCATTGCTAAGGTTCTTTAGTTACATGGTGAAATACTATTTTCTAGATGGCCTCTCTTTTAATTAAGCTTCCTGAAGTGACACTCAGTTTTTTTTTTTCAACTTCTCTTTATATTAACTAAAGAAATTTATGTTTATAATAGTTATAAATAGGAATAATTGTAGTTAATCAAAGAATGATGAAGGACCTATTGGACCATATTTTCTTTCATGACTATAGCTCTATCTAAATATATTAGAAATCATTTTCTCATACATTCAATTCTTACGAGCTTTCTGAGATATATTGTTCTAAGATGGTAATACTTTTATTTATCTGCAACCCCTTTAATGCATAATGGGCTCAACTGCTGCATAAGTGCATAGATTTAGCTAATTGTTATTAGATTCTTCAGGAAAGCTTACGCTGCAAGATTGGATATACATACATGCAGCTATTAAGATATATCAAATTATTCAATGAGAGAAATTTCTCTAGTTACGTGGCATGGAGTCTTTTATTTCTTCTCAGCATCTTATATATTGCAATATGAGTATAATATAAAGGTTGAAGGTTTTTGAAATTTATTTATAATATATATCTCAACTTTCGAAACATAAGATTGAGAGTTTGGCATTGTAATTTTGTGATGTGAGAAGTAGATAAGTCAGTATAGAATACTTGTGTATATAAGTCTGATTGAATTAACTTAAAGAGTATACTATAATTTTATACTTTGTCAGATAAACTTCAATATTTTTTTCATAACATTTCAACTCTATACTATCATTTGAAATAATTAACGACTCACCGAGCTTATATGACTACCAACCTCTTGTAAAAATTAACATTAGACTCCGTGAATTACCGGTCTCTCCAACTCCACCCTTTTTCAAAATTAACGCTCCAATTACCTCGAACTCCATACTCCATCTCTTCAAATTATCGACTCCCCGACTCCGCGACTCCGACTTCAACTCCGACTCCACAACACTGGGTGGTACAGCTAAAAATATTTTCAATGCAACCTTTTTAATAGTGAAAGTTTTTTCACAACATAATAGACTTATACACTAGCTGGTCATCAGTATCAACTGTGATTTTATATTCTTCCTTTATAGTTTAGGGGCAACTAGGCCAATTATTGGGGCAAACAAGAGAAACTCATTAGGCGACTCAATAATTAAATTTACAAAAATATATGAAAATATTAAAAAATAAGTTATAAGAAGAATCACATCATAATGCAATCATTAATCATTTTTCCTTAAAGTTCATATAGACCAGGAAAAATTTAAGGAACATATATTTTTATATATTGGGAGGGGGTGTTAAATTATCAAGAATTAAGTATTGAAAATTTAAACATTACCAAAAAAAATTTTTTTTATTATTTTTATTTTTTTTATTTATTTTATTTTTAAACAAACTACTCTACAGGCTTCATTTATCATCAGCCCAGAACTAGATGGTAATAAATTAGGATTAACTAAATTAATTAAATGCTTTTAATTAGAAGCCCTTTTGATGAGAATTAAATTATTGACATGTCATTTAACAATTTCTCCATTGCCTTTCTTTATAGACACCTCCACCACCTCTCCAAGATCATTTTCTCTTGTATCAGTTATTATCCCCATTGGAAAAAAATAAGGTTTTGAAAATTGTTTTTTAATAGCAACAATGTCATTAATCTCTAATTTAGTTTGAATTTTTGCTCTATATCTATCTGGCTTATTAATGCTTAATTCTCTTAA
Organism: Trachelipus rathkii; assembly: GCA_015478945.1. Taxonomy (NCBI): domain Eukaryota; kingdom Metazoa; phylum Arthropoda; class Malacostraca; order Isopoda; family Trachelipodidae; genus Trachelipus; species Trachelipus rathkii. The sequence continues at coordinate 11,031 of JABUQX010056868.1, forward strand.
ATTAGTTAAAAATTCAGTATGATACAGAGAATGTAATTTATTTTTCACCTTCTGAAACTTTTATGCACTTTATACAACTTTAGTTCATAATTTTTTTGCATTATTTGGAATCCAATCTGAATCCTCTTCCTCATCAGCTTCATATGTATGTAAATGGGGAGCAATAACCACATTAGGAGGTTCATACCCTCTAAGCAATATTTCAGGAGTGAGCACAAAAGGTATAGAGGGATCAATACTTTGATTATTTAAGAGGGATTTAAAGGCCAAAGGTCTCTTATTTATTAACATGTTTACTTCTTTCACCAGCAAGTGAAATTGCTCATACTTTAGTATGTTTTTAGAAATACTCTCATATAACACCATGTTTATTTCATACTTGTTTCACAAGAAACTCTACAACTAAATAACCAAAAGCTAGAATGGGGTCTTAAGGTTATAATCTAAATATCATATATCAATATTCTTTTCTATTAAATGAAAATTTATGTCTCTCTCTAACTCATACTCAATTTAAAAAAAATTGAAATAAATTTATTACTCTATAAATGGAATAAATAATTATATAGGGGATCCACTAGCATCACTCATCTCAATCATACATCTCATAGTAACCATATTACAATTAAGATATGTATTATGAAAGACTCTTGAATTATAGAAGATTCTTGATCACTATTCTTACATATCTAAACAAATTTATCAGACTACTCCACATATATGTTTATTAATTTAAAGTATATATATATACATTCTTAACTAATTAATATCATGTCCAATTTTGCAATAAAGGAGTCGCAATGAGGTTCAATAGGTGCATCATCCTAAAGTGGTCTCTTTAGTGAGAATTTATAAACTCTGTATAGTCATTCTGGTTTTATTTTTATTGCCATATTATAATATTATTTATACTTCTTTTACGGCATGTTATTTATAAAGGCATTCGCTTAATGTTAAACCAGCAGATGCATTATCATGTAACAACTATTTTTTCAAAGAATTGCAAGTAAACTTATAGATCATTTACCAGCAATGTCATTATCATTTACAATCAGTTTTTTCAAAGTGTAGGAGTTTATATGTAAATGAGGGCAATCTTATGGACATAAAGTTATATAGTGGGAAATTATATCACATTAAAATTACTTTTTAATTCTTAAAAATTAGATTTAACTCTAATTATTAGCTCCATCATTAAAAATCTAAATACAAAATTTTTAGTAAATATACCTATTTAACGAAATAGCGTTTAGGTTTAATTAAAATATATTCTATAATATGTTATCCTATATGAAATGATTTACTTTACTGGGTTTCCCTAAATATATAACCTAATGAGCACCAAGCTTCATTGTGGGTCGTCTTGTATTAAAGATTGTCGCAGACTACATCAATTTGTTGTAAAGAAAAATCCTGTGGTGTAGAATTGATAAATTTAGTTATTGTGTTAAATGTTTTCTCAAAGTTAGATCCATTCAGACCAGTTACCATCTCTGCTTTAAAGAATAAGGAGTTAAGAATAATGTTCAGTGTTTCATTTAAAAGCACATTAGTAAATAAATTTTGGATATCAAAACTCGCTATAATGTATTTATCTGCATTTGGAATTATAAAATTTCTGAAACATAAAGTTGGATTCTTAAAATAATTAGTTTTCTGTAATACTTTGTGAGAAACACACCTAGTAACCATATCCGCTGGATTATTTGGAACTTTTATATGGTAAAAAACAACCTTTTGACTCTCACATAGTTTAGCAATATTATTTAATTTATTAATTATTGTACCCTTTTTCTCTACCTTCCTAGTCTTGTTAACTTTGACTGCAAGCCAGCTTAAGGAAATCATGGAATAGTGACAAACGACTGTGATACCTCAATTTTATTGAGTTTATTATGTGTGGACAAAGGTACCCTACTCAATTATAATAATAATGCATCCATGTAATTTCTAAGCCGTGACGTTTGGAATAAATGACTAATCAAGTATGCATATTGAGTAATGGGTTATTCGGTCGCGGGAGTCTGCTTCTGATATGTAAGATTTTCTTTACGGATCAGCTCAAGTAAGGAATGGATCATAAAACTAATACATATAACTGATACGCGTCACTAGTTACAGTATATATTAGTTAAAGCACATCGGCTCCATATCATAAAGGCGAGAGACCCACAGGTTCGTCACTGGTAGGTAGCGTGGTGAGTGTGAGCTGTTCTTTTTTGACTCCTGTTCTTTGCTCAGTATATTATCATAGCTTAAACAATTGAGCACTAACCCACCTTCCTATATGAATATATGCAGCTCTGGCCCGTGAGGCGGTGGTGTTTAAATTATATTTTGTAACCAAAAATGATAAAATAATAATCTGAGGTAATGAAGCAACATCTATCACCACTCACTACCATCGCGGAAATCCCAAGAGTGGAGAGGGATTGCACAATAGCCTTTACTCTCAACACAGGACAGCGCTTATATGCAACAAAAAAAGAGAAGATACGATATACTACACACATAACAAGCATTCAATACTCAAACTTATAGATATACTCTATACGGCTTTGTATCTCTTATCTGGAAGGATGAGAAATAAAGATCTCATGCAAACGGGAATGTTATCAAATTATTTTTATTATAATAAACTTCGACACACATACCATATAAACGTTTCCTAGGCTGGCATCTGTAAAAGACTACAGTAAAAACTACATTCCATGACTATTAAACGAGTCAGTAATTACATTCCCAATGTACCATACATACCGGTCGACACTTGAATAGCAACTCTACACAGAATACATACTTATCAATTATGGAATTATTTGAACAATACTCGTTTTTCTCGCCATATCTTCTTTCGACCATTGTAACGCTGATATCTTCATCTATAGGGTCATCCCACAGCATGATGCTGTAGCCATGCCTATGCTAGCATCACCAACATCGGCAAAAACAGTATTTTTCTCCAGTGATGTCATATAGACAAGGATAAGTGCTCATGCAAAAGTGCGATCCAAAGCAACATATTAACAGATGCCTTCAGTTGTATAGAGACTAAATAGCTCAAAATTGAATTTCAGGCTCTTTACATAGCTCGAAATTCAATTCCGGGCTTTAGGTTGCTTAAAGAGAGAGATCTTGGTCCTTATTGTCATATATAAAATCAGTAGCTAATTTTGTATGTATAAGAAAATTGGCGGGTTTTCAAATCCGTAACTAAAACTCAACATACATGATTCCATATCACAAGAGACCATATAGTTTGTCACAGTTTTTCAAATTTGAATACCAAAATTGACTTAACCCAGTCTCATATTTTTTACTAAAATATTTAATTGCGCTCTTACCAATGATGATTTTAAGTAAATATCACTTGCATATATTTGGATAAAAAATACTGTCACAGATTAATCTTACATAATAAGAGGTAGAGATGGCAATTTGTGTGTGGGTTGGGGCATGAACGTCTCTTACCATTGTTTTTTAACTACTTCGCCTTTAAAATGGACATAAAATTCGAAGAATTGTTTCAAAGAACGACACCATAATTTTTGAACCTCTCTATACACACAAATCTTAATATACTTGTAGCATATTTTTTTGCCGCTACTCTTATACGTTGTAAAAAAGGTGAGTTTCTTCGCTGCGTTTTGTTCTCTTCTGCTGACTGTAGTTCATTCTTCTTCTTCAGATTTTTCAATTTTTCAAATCCAGTTTTCTCTTGACATTTTTCGAATCTTCATTCCTGACACTTTTTTCCGACATGACTCAAACTTGAATTATGCATTAGATGGGTTCATTACCTAAAATAATTTTGGCATTTTTTGACCTTTTTTTTTATTTTTGTGCTCATCGTTGTCCAATTACACAAACACCATTTTTTTTTTCACTTTGAAAAGGGGAATAACCAGTATCATTATACTCTCTTTTCTTCCTACTCATCTCTCTCTCTCCCCGATCAACATCAATTTTCAGGGCTTGTACAATCGGTCAAGATTTTCAAGTTTTTATTAGCAATAACTTTTTTATATACTCAAAAAACAAATTTTTTTAAAATACAATTTCTTATTCTTTTTTTTTTTGTATACAAATTGTCACAGCCCCTTTGATCCCAGAACAAATCCAAACCTATTGCAATACTAGAAATGAAATCATCTAAAGTAATCATGTGGGCAGTCATCTTCGACTAAAAATCTATTCGTCCTGAAAATTTTATTTTACCTTCTTTGCCTTCCTTCCTTCTCTCAATTCTTTCATTTTCAAATCCCAAAAAAAAGTGGGTTTTAAATTGGACAAGCTGAGAACAAAACTCAAAATAATCGAAAAATCATCAATATATCATTGTAGTTAATGGACTGCCCATCTAAAAAATGCATATTTCTCTCTAAGTTTGAAAAGTCATTTCCTTTCCCAAAAATTTTCTGTGGAGTCAGATCCTCGAAAAATGTCAACCAAACCTTCTCCGGATTTTGAAAAAAATATTATTAAAATTATGAAAGAACTGACTACGTCACAGAAACACACCGACAAAAAACGTTTTAGACGGCAAAAATAAGCTACAGTATATGGTGTTTATAGGGTTAAATCGGCTTGAAAAATTCTCGACTTTTTATGTCCATTTATCTAAGCGGGGCGTCGAAAATCGGGGCTCAGTCCCCGATCCAAAAATTGAATAATTATACAGCCATCTATTCAATTACAAAGGGCTCATGAACATCGGCGTAAGCCAGGAGCTGGGCTGATCGCGGGGCTGCGGCCCTTACGAAAATTCATGCAGTTGCTTTTTTTCAGCAGAAAAGAACAATACCAATATATACTATATCATCTACTATCATTTCATATCTCTTATATATAATATATACCTATATATATCTATATCTATCTTATAATCATACTATATATCACTATATAATACATCTCTATCTCTCCATCGTAGTATTTTTTAGAGTATATTTGCGTGAAGCAATTTTTAGGGTTTATTAGGTGTATTCATCATATATCTATCGACCCTACTATTAGTTTCTATATATATTTTAGATCACTATATACTATATATCATTAAATAATTAAATCAAAATAAAATTTAATTTTATACATATATAGGTATATATATTCATATTATTTCATATCTACTAAATGGGAGAAATTTAATTTATAGAGTTTTGATTATATACGATTATAAACGGAATCTAACTGTGTGGTATCATGATACGGAGACGATTTCATGATAGTAGCTCTCTTATATATTCCGGAAAATATTCTATCTTGGGCATTTTACTCAGAGCTACCTATGATGTCTGCTCAAGTATTTTTAAATATTTAAACACCATATTTGATTAAGTTAAATTAGCAAAATTTTGACTAAATGAACCATTTTCAATATTCTTTATAATGGCTTCAAATTAGCTTGTTAAAGGACAATTTTCCTCGACATAATTGAACAAAACTTTTTCCCCTTTGTTGAAAACTATTTCAAATACTCACAGAATTACACAAATGCGAAAAAAATTAAAACATTGCTTTTAAGCAATACTATTTTCTGTTAATTTTTCAATCCAAATAAACAAACAATCTAATTGTATATTTAATTCGACTATGGGAATGTAAAAACAAGATGAAGACCAAGGGCGAAACGTGGTTTAATCAATCATTAAAAGTATACCTTCAATCAGCAAATTTCTTTATCCATACAATCATCAATCGATACACAAACGAATTTACATACATAGATATTTAGCCTTGGTATGTTATGGAAATACGAAGGGTTCATGATACCCCTCTGGTGCACTGAGATTGGATCTTTGAAACATTAGAATTAATATTATTGTAAAAGAAGAAGACAAGTCAGTGTTGTATTAAATGTCTAATCGCCACAATCCATATCACACCACCCCGTGGGGCAGAATTTAGATATTTAAAAACCTAAATTCCTAGGGTAAACTATTATAAGATTGTTTTTTCCCACTCGGACTTTAAACGCGTAGCATGTATAAGGATACAGCAACTGAAATCATTGCATTACTAACATAGCATACATAATATTCGTTTTGATATAAATTGCAATGCACCTTGGAAGATCCCAGTTGTATAGATTACACCTCCATTTTTTAAATAAAATTTTTTTTCGCATTGTATGATTTTGGGATTCTCACTTCATTCCAATCCCTTCACGAGACCCTTATTGATTTGAAATTACGTTGGTTGGTTCAATCTCAGAGACAAAATTCACACTTGCGAAGAAAGATCAGTCAGGGAAATATAATAATATACATATAATCAGAAGAGAAAAATATATCATTTAGAGATAAGGCAACTGAACTTGAACTAGATGTAGAGGCCAATTTTTAACTTAATAAAAACAAGTAAAATAAACTCAAGAATTAGAGATAAAAGACCGAGCTCATATGAAACTTTTATTCTATAATATACGATTATATCTATATCAAAAATAAACTATATTCATTAGCACCAGTTATATTTTATTGACCCGCTAAGACAAATGTACGCCAAAAGTAACTCATTTGGAACCATTGCATGTTAATACATTAGAATATTGGAACTACCCATTAATGAAAATTGGAAATATTTTTAAACAAAAAACTAATTATTACGACGTGGAAAGAGATTTAAATTAATAATACAATAATAACCCCCGAGCTTTATTAAAGCAGATGGTGGAATAGCATAGAACTGTTATATTTATATAAGATTTTATAAGTTATGAATTTAGATAAGTTGAATTTGCATTAAGAACAGTTCATACAGGAAACTTGAAATAAGGTAAATAAACACACTATTAGTACTAATATTACATATTATTATAATTATTATTATTATCATTATAATATTAATATATATCACACAAAGAAACACAATATATTAAACTTAGAAATATTAATATATTATATCTATTTATAATATATAATATATATTAATTAAATATTAATGATTAATATATTATATATTATATATATATTATAATATAATATAATATTAATATATTAATATTATATATATATATATATATATTAATATATATATATATATATATTAGTTAATATATAGGCCCCCCCCTCCACCTTAATAATATTTATATATAGTAATAAATATATATATATATACGTAATATATAATTAATATAGTAGATAAATTTTCAATTTAATGTTATAAAAATAATATTTTACTAGTAATTGAATGGTTATATAAGCCGATGATCAATATATATAATATAATTATAATATAATATATATATCTATATATTAATTATAGTATATTAATATATATATATATAATATATGCATTTTTAATTTGTTATATATATATTATAATTAATATATAATATATATTATATATTATAATTATATATTTATATATTAATAATAATTAGTATATAATATTATCATATATATATTAATATTATATAATAATAGTATTATTAATAATAATATATATATATGTAGTAATATATATATATAATTATTAATATAATTTAATAATTAATTAAATTTAATTAAATATTATTAATATAATAATTAATAATATATATATTAATTATATGTAATATATATATATTAATAATTACATTTATAATATATATTATCATATCTCAATCATATAAATAGGTCATTAAAATATAAAATAGTAAAATGTTTTCCATATAAATTATTAATATAGGTTCCTTACATATTGAAATTATTTATATATTTATAAATAAATTTAATAAATTAAAATTTTATAATTGTATTAAAAAAATTAAATTATATCAAAAGCATAATAGTACATATTACATATGATCAAAAAAATATCAATAAAAAATATATAATAAAGAATTATAAATATTAATATATATATATACCAGTATTTATATATATATATAATAATAAAAATTATAATTATATAGTATATATTATATTATATTAAATTATTAATAGCAGTATAGTTAATCATATATATATATAATATATATAATTATAATTTATAATATTAATTATATATATATATATAATATTTTAAATTATAATTATATATAAGTTTGCCTTGTTATTATTATTTAGTTACAATAATTATATTAATTAATATAATTCTAATTAATTAATAAAATTAATTATAAATATATTATTAAAGTATAAATATATAATTTAATTATACGTATATTAATATATAAATAATATATATATAATAATTATTAAATTATTTAATATATTAATATAAATAAATATAAATTATTATATTATAATAATATTATAATATTTGGCAGTATCTTATATATATCATTAATCTAACCATAATTATATTAAATTTTCAACATTAACTATTAGGGGATGAAAGGATGATTTAAATGGCTTAGCGCAATTAACTTTTTGTATGTTATTTCATGTTAATAATATTAACTTTTATATAAATAATTATATTTATAATTATTAAATTTAATATACTTAATTTTAATAATTATAAATAAATAAAATATATTATTTTATAGTATCACTGTATATTTTAAGTTGGTTTCATCTATTATTTGTTATTACACTATATTATTTCATTTATTTTAAAACCCTAGCGCTTACCTACTTATTTAAAATATTTATTATAATACTATAAAGAAGAAATGAATATAATGAAAAGGAGTGAATTTGTTAGCTGCTTTTTTGATTAGAGAATTGAAATTTAATTTAATATAACTTTGGAATAACAGGCTGACCTAAAATTGAGGTATCGTTATTCACAATTGCCATCCCATAAGATTTTTTCTCCTAAACTTTCTTGAAAAAATAGGATCTCCCTCTTAAAGACAGTAAAGAATTTATTGTAAATTTCAATTGCACTACTATTACAAATTCTATATATATATAATATGCTATAGTTATACATAGATAAAAGAAGATAATCAAGGATAGGATACGATAGATTATAGATAGATAGATATTTAACGATTGAGTTTACAAGATTAGATAGGAATAGTACGATAGATGATAGATAGATAGTATAGATAGATAAGATGATAGATGGGGTGATAGATAAGATAGAATAGAAGATAATAGAAACATTGTTATAGTCATGTTAATATACCGTAAGAGATTATAATATATATATACAACTATATAGTAATATATATAAATATTAAATAAAGTTTATATTTATGACTACATATAATATATACATAAAAATAACTTTTAGAAAAATTGCATATACTATTTCATATAATATTTTAAATAATTATCATTTTATGATATATTAACACGTATTTATATACAATACTAATATTATTGAATTATCCAGATTTATTACTGTTATGAGTATAGATTTATTATATATATATTATATTAAATATTAATCATAAATATATATATATATATTAAAGTATTACCGTAAGATAATGATGAGGTACAAAAAAACTACAATGTCCAAACAAGGAGGGTTTGGTGCTGTGATGGATAGAAAGAGTTAAATAGGCCAAGAGAAGACTTCAAGGTTAACCATTTGTTTGGGTGGAGTAAGATGTGCTTTATAGGCTTTTTACTTTTTCCTTGAGTTTTATTTAATTGCCCCCTTTATGCTGTCTTATAAAGTAATGTGCCTTGAATAGGCAGAGAGTTTCCTGTTTTATATTATTAACTAAATATAATTTAAGGTCATTAGCCACCTTTGCCTGTTTGTGCACAGTATATAGAAAAGGATCACAATTTTTAGCAATCTTCTTGATCATCTTTTACCCTTCTTGTAGTTGTGTATCATATATAATGAACATCAAATAGATAACAAGAATATAGATTTAGGAAGTTTGGTTTTTTTAATATTTCAACTTTTTAAAAAAATAAAAAGGCTCCATTTATTTTTTCAGCTGGGAGTTTGTGCTGCTGTGATAGAGCTTGGTTGCGCTTGGAGGATCTCTCAACATATGCTTTTATATTTAATGTAATTTATCCTTGAAACTAAAAATATAATTTTCATTAAAAGTCATTTAAGCAAAAATTTAAAAGTAAAGTTTTTTCTTTTTTTTATTGTCTTATATTAAATATATTTTTTAAATTGCAATAATCAAGAATATGAATTGTTTAACATGATTTTTCTAGATCAACATAACTTCTTTACCTTTCAATTTTCTTGATAAATTTTTTTTGTATATATATATATATATTAGCTATATAAGTATAATATATATTATATTATAATATATAGTATATAACAATAATAATATATATAATATAGTTATAATATATAGTATATAATTATAATATAATATATAATAATATATAATAAATAATCTCATAACCATTTATATAAATTTGTTATATATATAATATATAATATATATATATATAATATAATATAAATATATTATATAATATATTATATTATTAATATTAATATTATATATATATATATAATATATATATATATAATAATATTAATATATATATAAAAGTATAATATATATATATAATATATATATAGTATATTATTAATAGTTATATATCTATATATTATATAATATATAATATATATGAAATTATATATGTTTAGATATAATTATTAAAAATATATAAACTTATATGTATAAATAAGTAAGATATATATATTACCATTTTAAGATAGTAAGATTATAAGATAGTATATTAAAGATAAATATATAATATATATATATTAAATATATAAATATATTTAGTCTGATACTAATATGGGATATAGATATAAATCTATAATTTTATAAATTATCAAAAAAGAATTAGATTTAATATATATAATATATATTATTATATATTATAATAATATATATATATTTACATTATTAATCAATAATATATATTCATATTATATATAATTATATATTTTATGATTAAATAATATAAATAATTAAATATTAGAATATTATATAATATATATATTAATATATATATATAAATATATTATAAAATATAATATATATATAATAATTATATATATATATTATATATTATAATATATATAATTATATATAGTATTATAATATATATATTAATATAATTATAATGGATTCAAGGTAACTTAGTTTAAGTTATGACGGGAAAATAATGGATAGTAGATCTTGATCAGCAACTTCTAGACGAGGATATTAGTATGTTTTTGTAAAAGTTAAAATACAAGGACCATGATGAGTACTTATATTAATGCATTAGCTTTAATATTCAATATTATATAATAATTGTTGTTTTAAGGTATATAATAATATATTATTATTATAAAAAATATATCTAAATATATTTATATACATTAATTTAATAGTAATATTATATATATATATTATAATAATAATTATTATAACATTGAAATAATTATTATTATCCCTGCAGGGGATACTGATTCTTGTTATGATCATAGTATTTTGTCTATTCAGTAGCTTATTTGAGGTAAATATATATATATTCCATTGATAATTAATACGATAAATCGGTCTATACATGATATATTCGAAGTCAATGCGCACCCGTCAGGTGTCGAGAGTTAGAGTGAGAATACATGAAACTCACAATTCGTTTTCCGACAAATCTGTCTGGAAAAGTTATAGCGAGCATGACTTAAAATTAAAGTAATAATATTGCTGACGTGGTACTCCAAATCACACGAGAGACTTCCGATGGCAATAATAGAAAATCTTAGGACGATCTGGATTAAACTTCCAAATGTTCGTCATATGGTAACAATTTCACTTTTTATATAACAGACATGCGTCTAACAAATAAAATATAACCACCGGGTTCAGGACCAGGGTTAGTAGCATCACAACCCAATTTAAACAGTTCCATTTGAACAAACGAAAGAATAAGGTCGTTAATATGTTGGGAAAAATCTTTCAATTTCCACCCCTATAAACGTCCATAAAATCAATGTGAATACTTGTATTGAGCGCTTATATAAGTGTTTGTTTGCAATCTAGAAATTATAAATAAAAATCATGTATTTGAGTGGAATAACTCCTGTCTTAATGACTTGTTCTTAGAATTAACAATTTTTCTATCTATATAACTTTTTATCGTGGATAATGTTGCGGCTGAAGCGCTAAGTTTTAAAGAATTTACTATTAAAAAATGTAAAGAAAATGGTATGGAGGATGTCAACTATTATAATGGTCGGATGATGGAAGTTCCTTACCATTGATGTTCGTCAATTTTGTTTTAGAAAAAATAAAAAACATACACATGTGGATGGTGAAAATATTACTGGTCCGAATGTGCTGAAAATGTTAGTTTGAGTCACTAACTATATTTAGATTGAAAATGCCTTTCCACTAAATTCATTTACAAATTTCATTCGTCAGATACTGTATTTTTAGCCGAGTCAAGATCTTTTTTGACGCTCAAAGAGAAAAGGTTGATGCAATTAATATAAGTAGCGACTGATAAGAAATAAAATTACTGGAGATAGTGTTACTTTTCCAACCGTAGATTCACCTAAGGATGTTTGTGGGGGGAGATGAAAAACTTTAATTTGTATAGTATGTACATGTTGTTAATATTAAAAAAAATTGTAAAATATGTTATAAAAAAATAATTTAAGTTAAAATATTAATTTTCTACGCATAAGAAATATATATATATAATATATATATATATATATATATATAATTATATTATATATATATATAATATATATATATATATATATATAATATTATATATAATATTATATAATATATAATATTCACAATAAAGAAATATGAAAGAAATAATACTAGTCCATGAAAACGTCTTTATTATTAATCAGAATTTGAAATTTCCTATTTTAACTAATAATAAAAAAAAATTTAAATGTTTTTTAATATAATACATACTTTATGTTCAATGCATATAGTTACTGTTAATACAATATGACTTTTGAATCACTTATCAAACTGGATCGACAGGAAGAGAAGGAGGGAAACTGGTGTGTTGTTGATAAAATGAATTTATGTGTATTAAGCTTGATATTTCTTAGCAAAAAATATCGAAACTGTTTTTATAGATATACTACATGTACTGTAACTAATCTCAGTATGGTAAATTTTATACCAAATATGTCCAGAATATAAACTTTAATCGCAATAATCAATCTGATTCACTGATGAAATGGCGGAAATTTGTAGGAGTGTGTGGTTTGAGGATCGATTGCACTTATTGATCACTGATATTTTTTATGATAATATAAGTGAGTAAGATTTAGCATTATATTTCGTCTTATTGGAGGCAGTTCGTCCTAGCCGTACCGGTTGGCTGTGGTCAAGACGCACTTTGCGAATTCGCGTTGGCGTTCACCGGTTCTTACCCAACATTGATGTAACATTACATAAGTCACAGTCAAGAAGCAAGTTTTGAACATTTGAGACGACCGTTGTCAAGGTTTTGGGGCTCAGCCCTAATATACAATAGTCTTTAGCTGGCACGCCCACCCAACCACGTTTCGTAGGTACTCGTATAGATAATGCGTATAACATTAAATTATGAACTGGATACAATGTCTATAAGTTAGTACTCCTGCAGATATTGGACCAGTGGTACCGCCACAGCACAGGGACGTAACCTCGCTGCAAACGAGGATACGTCATCACCAGTATGTGTTGTAAATTTCAACCCTTTACATACTCTCTAAGAAGTATCGCCTCATATATCGAACCACATGTACCGCTACAATACATACGTAACCTTGTTGCAGACGAAGTTACGTCATCACCTATAGGTTTAAAAAAATTTAACCCTTTACCTAGTCTCTAAGAAGTACTTCAGATATCGTATCATAACTCTTTGTGACAAAACAAACGTTACCTCGCTGCAACGTGGTTACCTCATCACCTATATGTGTAGTAAATTTCAATCCTTTATGAGCTGTCTAACCCTTAAAAAGGGTGATTATAAAACTTTAAGGGGCTTCATCCCACCTTCGGGGGGATGCAGTATCTTGTAACCTCGTCTACGACAAAGTACGCATCACACTAAATTAATCCAGTTTCAATCCTTTACCTACTCTTTAAGAAAGTACCTCTAAGATACGAACCAGCAGTCCTTTGACACAAACATACGTAACCTCGTATTAGACGAGGCTACTTCAGTCACCTGCGACCGAGGTTACGGTCCTATTACCTTGACTAAGCAGGGCTGTCAAGAAGGGGCAAATTTTTTCTGACTACGGCTCCAGCATTTTAACATTACCAGGCTCGACTTATTGACTCCGGTCTTTAGCAGTTTTAAAAAACATTAGCCGCTGCACCCCCCCCCCCCCCCGACCTAAGGTTCCAGCCATTTTAAAACTGCGGCTCTGAACTCCGGCACGGCTAGGCAATTAAAAATTGTCTTGGGCTCGCTCCCATCTCGGCTCCAATCCTTGTTATAATTCCTTCTCCATTTTACACTTACAAAATTAATTCTCTGCTGTAAAATTTTTATGGTATGATGAAATTGATTGTTTGTTAATGACATCTTTATTAACTGAGAATTAAAAACTTAGAAATATTTTATAGAAAAAAGATTTTTAAGGAAATTAAAAATTATAACTCACTTTCTTCCTAAATTTAATGTAGATTCCTACTTGAAACGATAATTTCCTGTACTGTTGGCTAATATAATTTATTTAAAAATTAATTTTAAAAAACAAAAAATAAAAAAGTCCTAAAATTGATATATCATCTTCATCTTAAAGTTTAAAGAAGAAATCTTTGATTCTATTATAGAAGCTCTTTTTCAAATTTGATATTATTAGCATTATATTATTGCTGTTTTTTTATAGTATATATATGAATTTTTATTTATATATATATAAGTAATAAATATATATATATTTATATATATATTAGATATATATATATATATATATATACTATTATATATATATATATATATATTATATAATATTATATATATATATATGATACAGATTTAATATTATATAATTATAATAATATATATATAATATATATATATATATATTATAATATAAATATAATATATTATAATTTATATATATAATATATATATTATATATATATATATATATATATAGTAATATATATTATTTATTATTCAATTTTTTCTAAATTTAAAATAATTTCGACTTGAACTTGCCAAGCGATAGTGGTAGTAAAGATATTGTTCGTAAACAATAGTTTTCTTCTCCAAATAAAAACTCTCAATATATATATATAAACGATGCCCTTAGATCCAACTTTATTATTTTTAGGCAAAAAGATAAAGCCTCTCAATATTCTTTGACTAGGAGTAAAGCTTGGATTGTGCAAGCCGACAATCTCTGCACTTATTTAACGTAGATTGGGATGCTTTTAATAGCCTGATAACTTTTGATTTCGGTAGATTTTCATCATTCATCCATACTCTATTGAATTCTATTTTGGATTTTTTCAGAGGGTTTGGTTTAAGAATCTTTGTAAAAGTAGATTGCTTTTTCAATTGCTTTTCTGCATGCTTCAGTTTGTCCCAAGTTGTCAAGTTGACTTCTTCATCTTCATCTGAAAAAATGACTACAAGAGAAGCCTTCCTGAACTGCTGTGAACTTCTGACTCCTACCCGAGACTTTCTCGTTGATAGTGTCTTATTCGTTTTAAAGTCCTAGTTCATAAGAGAGCAATCCTAGTCTAACTTTCAGAATTTCATTCTGGAGAAGATATTCCTGAACTGCTATAGGGAACCATAAGATTGGCGATAAAATATTTTGTTTGCAGTTACATTGCTTTTCCTCTTTACATGGAATTTTTATATCATTGCTAGAAATCTTCTCTACTAAAAAACTTTCTCCTGCAGTACAAGTCTTTAATGATATTTTTTGTTGTACAAGTAGGGGTTTAATTTAATATTCTTGAGGGTTCGATTAGTATTCGCGCACTGACATATCGAAGAAAGAAACGCTTCAGGAGTACCGGCAAGCGCATGCATAAAATTATAGCTTTTAGTTGGATACGCCTCTCGAGCATAATCACGATGTGAAACTCCTTTACTTCGTCTATTGATCCTAAGATTAGCAACTTTTCGAACTTGACGCTTTAGAACTTCTATTAATTTTGGGGTATGTGCTGCTTTTGCTATTTGTCTTGCCTTGCTTATAAGATTTGCTGTATGAGTATTGCGGAGACCATCACACGCCATTAAATCTATAAATGGTGGTGTTCCTCAGAGTTCTGTATTATCCCCAACTTTCTCTATTACACCTTCACCTAATCACTTCTATGCCGACTACTACTCTATTACTTCTTTCATTTTGAACATTCAACTAATATCAGTATGCACATTTACGCGAACTTGCCTGTTCTTTATGCCTCTGATTGCCCTTAGTTTGATTTTTAATCGTAGCTGATCAAGTTTGGGAGGGGGGGTTGGGGGGGGGGTGTATCCGTTAACCATAACTAGAGGCTTTGACTTGCTTCTAATCCATTTCGAATGTCTGTAAAATACGTAAGATAACAGTTCTTGCATTATGACTTAACATGAAATTGGTTTGCGTTTTGGTATCGTCATTATTCGCTAAACATTTAGATATATCATCCGTTTCATCTTCGTTCCATCATAGGTATATATTAATGGCTAAATAAGTTAGCTTTGGCCGCTTGTTGCACCATCCATGTTTTTAATGCGCGAAGCATCCTTTAAGCAATTTCTAAGTTTTTTTTTTTTTTTGCTGCATCCTCTTCATTAGAAATATTTTAAGAACATTTTCCAGGTCTAAAGTGACTTCCACAGTTTCGAAAACATGTCTCCACACAGTGTTTTCAATCCTGGTCTCAAAATAACTAATGGGTCATCATCTTTAAGGGGAGGATCCAATATTTTTGATTTTGGGACCCCGATTTATGGCCCGCGATCCTAAAAATGGATATCAAATTCGGAATTATTTATCGGCCAATTTTGACCCTATAAAACACTACGAAACTGTAGCTTTTTTTGGCTTCTGTGGCGTTGTTTTCCGGTGTTTTCTGTGTCTATAGTCATGTTTTCAAAATTTTCAATTTTTTCAAAAACCCGATGTCTTGACATTCTTCGTATTACTACCACGCATTTTTTCGAATAATGACTTCAAATTGTGAAATATACATAGATTGGGCTATTACCTAGAAAATCCATGAAATTTTTCGACTGTTCTTGAGTTTTTGTCGTCTAGCGTTGTCCAATTTCAAAAACCCACTTTTTTTTATTTTGAAATTGAAATCATAAGATAATTTTTTTCCTGTTCGGCGAAGTGGATGAAATTTTCAAGGCATATGTAGTCAGGGGAGAGGCACATTTTTACTTAAAAAATTTATTTTTATATGGCCTTTCTTTGCATTTGTTTTTTGGAGAAAAATTTATGGAAAAAAAGAATTGGGATGTTCTTTTAAAATTTTCTTTTGAGTATATACAAAAAGTTATCTAAGTGAAAAAGGTGTATCTTGCCCCGACATTACAAGCCCTGAAAATTTGATGTTGATCGAATAAGTACAAAAAAAATTATTATCTATATTTCCCGTGTTTGCCCATTATATAAATTTCCAAAAGGAAAATATTCGATATTTTTTTCTGCTTTTCGCGATCGACATCAAATTTTTCAGCATTTTATAATTGCGGCACAATATACACCTGTTTACTTTAGATGATTTTTTTTGCATACTCAAAATAAAATTTTTAAAAAATTTCCCAAAGTTTTTTTTTTTTAAATTTGTTCCAAGAACAAAACCAAAACTAAGGCATATATACAAAGAAATTATCCTAAGTACAAATTCTGCCTTCTTCCCCGGACTACATATCCCTAAAATTTCATCCACTTCGCCCGAACAAAAAAAATTTATCGCAATTTTCATTTCAACTTCAAAAAAAGTGGTTTTGGAAATTGGACAACGCTGAGCACAAAACTCAAAAAATCGAAAAAATTCTATGTGACTTTTGTAGGTAATGGACCCATCTATGCATATTTCAAGTTTGAAGTCATTTTGGAAAAAAAATCTGGAAGTTGATACGAAAATGTCAAAAAGCATGGGTTTTGGGATAAAAATTGAAAAATTTGAAGAATGACTCCAGTAGCACAGAAAAACACCGAAAACACAACGTTTTAGAGCGCAAAAAAAGCTTAGCAGTTTGGGTGTTTATAGGTCACTTGCTGACTAATTCCGAATTGATGTTCAGTTTTAGGGGTGGGGGCTAAATTGGGGTCCGTCAAAATGCTAAAAGTTATTGGTATCCTCCTTTTAACAACGCTTATATCACTTGTATTATTAAATTTTTCACTCGACCATAGACTGAATAGTTTTGACAGTTGAAAATGATTCACTTAGCCTGAGTTTTCAATTAAAAGGTTTATCCTGAATGAACAGCTTTCTGCTTCCCTTTCTTTTTATCATCTGCCAGCAATGTCTGGATGAGTGCGTTTTTAATTGTCACATAATGTTAAAGGATCCAGTAGACTGCATTATGACGCTTCCAAATAAGTAACTGTGTTGGTAAACCTTGTTCAAGATGCGATCGTAAAATTCAGCACGTGAGGGTGCTTTCGATTTGATAGAAGACATGATTTTTCTAAGGATATTAAACTTAATTTATTAAAGTTATCTATAGTATATGAAGTATCTGATCCTTTTTGTTATTGAATAATAAAAAACATATAATTTACAGAAAAAAAACAATATATTTATATATATATATATATATAATATATAATATTATATATATATATATTAGTTATATATATCTATATAATATATATATATATATAATATTATAATATATATATAATATATATATCTGTATATATTATTATATATAATATATATTATATATATATAAATATATATATCATATATAATATAGTATATATATATATATATTATAATATATATAGTATATTTAAATAGATATATATATATATAAATATATAATATATAAATATATACTATATAATAACTATATATAATTATATATAATATATCTATACTATATATCTTATATATATATATATAAATTATTATATATAAATATATATATAATATTTAATATTTATATATTATTATATATATATTATTATATATAATTAAATATTTAATATTATATATATATATATATAATTATATATATTATATATTATATAGTATTTATAGTATATATATATATATTATATAAAATATATATATATCAATATTTATGATAGTATATATCCTGTATATATGATTTTTATATATATTAATATAATATAAATATAATATATATATATTATATATTATATATATTATATGATATATATAGTATATATAATATATATATATATATATATATATATATATAATATAGTATATTGTATATATATATATAAATATAGTATATATACATATATATATATAATATATAATAATAATATATATATATATATTAATATATATAATATATATATAGTATATATATTAGTAAGAATATATTTATATATAGTTATATATATATAACATTATATATTAATATATTTTATATAACCTGAAGTAAGAAATTTAACTAGTTATTTAAATTTTGTACTTGCGGAGCGGAGAGTGTCTTTTTTGCGGCTCGTTTCGGCAGCCCGCTGCAAAAAATTTGCGGTCAGGCACCGTTCCAGTGCCGCCCAGAGATTTTGGCTCGCGACTGCCCAGCCCTGATGCAAAACGTTCGCTCTGCAAGAGGCTCCGGACTCACGCACAAAGACGTTTAGCTCGCAGGGCTCCAGCTCCAGCTGCACAGCCTGCTCAGGCCCTCCGATCTCCGGGCTAAGGCTCGCGGCTAAGGCTTCGGCTCCGCCTCCGCAGCCGCTGTCTATAAGTAGCAGTCAAGTTTAAACCTTTACTCTTCTAACATTACCCTAACTGCATAGGAAAATTACAACAAGAGGTGATTGGCACCCGCTAATTGATAGTCATAAACCACCGTAACTTTTCGTCTATAGGCTAGAATACGTCATCAAAACTGGGGTAACAGGTGAGGTGGGGGGTAGTGACTCGAAATAAAAAAAAGAAGCAAAATCCCCTCAATTTAATGACATTGTGTTGTAATAAAATAGTACTCCTACTACTATGGTTGTGAAGGTGATTGATTTCTGTGAGGAGAGAGGTTGTGTGTAAGTAATACCTTTCTTTAAACATGAGAGTATTCATAAGTATACCTAGAGTGGTGTAGGTAGATATGGTTATCGAGTGAAAAGTATATTGATTTTGTGTTTGATGAAGGAGGAGATGTGTTCAATTAGGTGTTCGTGTGTTATATGTTAAATCAGTGAGGAGGTCAGGAATGGATTATCTGATCATTATGTTGTTTTATGTTAAATTAAGTTAGTGGTGATGGATGTGAGAGAGGTGAAGAGGTAGGAAGTGGTAAAATTATGAGTGAAAGTTAAGGTGAACATGATTCAAGGATAACTATTTTAAGAGCGCTTTGCAGTAAATCAGTTGAATGTGAATACGTTGAAACTGAACAAATCTGAAAGCAAAAAAAAGGATAACGGTTGTTAAGTAACGGCAAAAGAAGTACGGTATAGTGGAGCTTCTAAAGCTAGGAGTGAGTGAGTTAAAAGCGAGTGTGAATGAGAGGTGAAGGATAATAAGGATTAAAGAAGCGTGGTTGAATATACTAAAAGCCATGATGAGGTCTGCAAAGGAAAGTATTTTCGAAAGAAATATGGAGAAAAAAAGGATAGTTAAAAGTTGCATACGTGTGCAGAAAAAAAGAGGTATTGAACAGTTTGGAGGATGATGAATAGGGACTTACAAGGGTAATTGTAAAGCTCTTCTGAAGGAAGCGAAAAAGGTTAATGAATGAAAATAAGTGATTAGAATATTATAAATGTTTAATATTCCTGTAACTGATGATATGAATGTGGAGGGGAGTGTGGAGGGAACACTTGCAAAAATCTGCATAACATGCACTTCTGAGAGGTTGATATGACTGTGAACTGGGTTTGAAGGCAAGAGAATGATGTTTTTCGGGATAGGTATTAGTAAATGAAGGGAGGTAATGGGTATGATTTGATAAAGAGGAAAAATGGATCTGCAGGATATATGATGATATTACTGGTGAAAATGATCAAGAACGGAGGAGAGATGGTGATTGATTGGATTTGGAAGTGTGTAAGCAAACACGTTTGAGATTACAAGTTCGAGGAATTGCAATACTTAACTTTTTGTGTGATACTGAAAATAATACTGTACAATTATAGGGGAATTAGTTATTGAGTGTTGTAGGGAGTATATATGCTGGTATTTGGTTGAAAAGTAAGTTGAGTGAGTGAAGACTGATTGGTGAAAAACAAGGTGCGATTAGAAGTGGGCAGCAGATGTGGGGATCAAAATTTACATGAAAGAAATGTGTGAGGACAAGAGGGAGAAGAATAAATTGTTTCCGGTTTATGATTTGATAGGCAGGCGTATAATTGATTAAGTAGGGGAAACTCTATGGCTAATGTTAGTGATATATGATGCTGGTCGTAGGCTTTTGAATAGAATTGATAAAGTATTTATGACGATGTGAATCGTGTGTAATAAAAATTTCAGTCAAACGTGATGTTTAAATATTAATGAGGCGAGTGATGCAGGATGTGTCATGTCTCCTTGTTATTTAATTTGCATATGGATTGGGGTAGGATAACTTAGAGTGGGGTGGGCAGAATTAGAGGTAGGGGTGATGGAGAAATAGAAGAGAGTGGAGTGGCCTATCCTATATATACTAGAATCGATTTGTTGTGTGTGGGATACTGAAGAGAGTTTGAAAGGATTGGTGAACCAGAGAAACTAGGCAAGAGTGGTAAAAGCGAAGGTTATAAAGTAAACTTG
Source organism: Trachelipus rathkii (assembly GCA_015478945.1). NCBI lineage: Eukaryota > Metazoa > Arthropoda > Malacostraca > Isopoda > Trachelipodidae > Trachelipus > Trachelipus rathkii. The sequence goes on from JABUQX010056868.1 coordinate 32,791, forward strand.
AGATCAGAGTAAAAGCTAATGTTGTGAGTGAGAACAGTCCTGGGTGTGAAGTTATCTGATGGGGGAGGTCAGCTGGAACAAGTGTTGAGTTTAAATATTAGAGTTATATGTGATGAAAAGGGAACGGATGATTCACAGTGTAGGAGGAAAATGGTGATTGACAGAAAAACGCTGTGGGCAGTTAAATCGTTCTGTGGATATAATTGGCTGAAGTCTTGAGTGGCAAGTGTCTTATACTGAGGGTATGGTGCCTACTGTGTTAAACGGGTGTTAGTAAGAGACTATGGTCTGGAAATAGAAGAGGTATATTCTCAAAGTACAGATATATTCAGATGGCCACATGCTTAGAGGCGTGGTACCACGGTGTAAAGTGAATGTGATAATATGAGGAATATGATGTATTAGAGAGTTGTGAGTGTGAAGGGAGAAAGAGCTAAATGAGAGAATAACATGAATGTAGCTTATGAGACTGGGTTGGTCATTCGTGAAAAGGAGGGATAATAGTCGGCTGGTTAAGCGATGTATAGGGGTGAGTGTGCTTGGAAATCGACATGCTGCGGTAGAGCCAAGCAAAAGTGGATTGAATGCAGTAATATCGAATGCCTAAAGGAGAGAAAGCGTGTACTTTTGTGCAGTAGGAGAGAAGAAAGGTGGGCATAAAAAAGGTGACTGTCTGGGTTTGTGAGTGGGTATGGTTGTGTGCCTGGCGTGGGCTAAGGGGTGAACCCTACATTCACGGAATTACATAGTGAGTGTCGCTGTCTGTCGGCTGGCCGTCGAAGACTATGGGTGGAATTTTCTCGTCCCAACGAATCCTCTCATAAAAAGTATAAAGGCTGCGCTTTACTTTTCTAAGGTGCATGCATAAATTCTTTCTACTATTCTTTATGATTACGAGCGTGTTTACTCTCCACTACCGCCAGTCTTATGGAGATAAGGTGTGTGATGAGATATATATAATATATATATATATATATATATCATATATATATTATATAATAAATAAGTATATATATAATGATATATATCATATATAAATATAAGTTATATAATATATAATTATAATATATATATATAATAATTATATATATATAATATATATATATTATATATATATTATATAATATATATATTATATATTATTTATATTATATATATATATAATATATATATAATATAGTATAGATATATATAAATATATACAGTATAATATATAAGTTATATATATATATATATAGTATCTATTATATATTATATATATAATATAATATATATATATATTATATATATATTATATATATATATATATATATAACATATATATATATATATTAGTATATAAATATATATATATATTTATATATATTATATATATATATAAGTAATATAATATATAAATATATATACTAGTGGCGTTATATATATATATACTAGTTATATATAATAATATAATATATATATTATAATATATATATTATATATAGACTTATATAATATAATAATTATATATATATATTAATATAATATATAAAATATAAATATATGTATATATTATATATATATTATATATATATATATATATACATATTAGTATTATATATAATATATATATATATAATATATAGATATATAGTATGTATATAGTATATATATATATTATAAAAAATATATTATATAAATATATAATATATATATATATATATATATATATATATATATATATAGTATCTATATATATAATGTAGTATATATTATATTTTATAATATATATATAGTATAATAGTATAATAAATATACTGACTATATATATATATATTATATATATATTATATAAGTAATAGCATATTTACACCTTGAGATAAGAAATCTCTTATTAAAAATAGAAATTTAAAACTAATTTCCTTAAAGGTAAAAAAAAAAGCGATAAGAAAGCATATTTTTATATAAACTGTATATTTTTTAAGACATTATCCATTAAAATCTTAATTTGAAATATCAACTTAATCTACCTTTATTATATTGAAAAGCGCAGCTTTCTTGCGTACGTTCGTACCATTCTATAAGAAGTATATATATTATATATATATATAATATATATAGTACAATAGTATCATATAGTATATATATATATAATATATATAGTATTAGTACTATATAGTTAATAACTATAATATATTAGAGCATAGACACAAGTGTAAGTTCATGAATATATGCTAGCGTTGGCGTAGAGTAGAAAGATGTCATTGAAGGTCGGAAAGTTTGATATATTTTTCTGTGGCTAAGGGATGTTGAAGTCTGTGTGGATGTTAAATGCAGCAAAGTGGGTCAGGAATGGGAAATTTATCGGGTCATTATGTTTTTTATGTAAAATTACAGTTAGTGGGCGCTTGGATGTGGGAATGATGGAAGGTGAAAGGATAGAAAGTGACTAAAATAAGAATGTGAGTTGAAGTGAACCAAGATAAAATGAATGAGTATTTTAAGAGCGCATTGAGGGGTAATAACTAGTTGTATGTGATACAATTTGAAACTGACAAGATCTGGGAAAAATGACGTGAAACAGTTGGCAAGTTAGTGCATCAAAGAAAATATGGTAGATGTGCTAAAATAGGACACAGGCGATTAATGTGATCAACAGTTGAGTGGTGGATTTAGGAGATGAGTGCCAAGCGGTTAATATAAAAAAGAAGCGAGGTTCGATTGATGTTTGGAATTATATAAAAGAGGAATATGTGAATATTGCTAAAAGATGCAAACGTAGGATGAAAAAAAAGAGGTAAGAGTGACACACGCAGTTTGGAAGGAGTATGAATGGGAGCTTACAAAGGAAATAGGAATCTCTTCTGGAAGGAAGCAAGAAGAAGGGTTAAGAATAAGAATAAGGGGAATTTGATTAGAATTATGAGTAGGGATGGTGCTTTCGTAACTGAGGAAAAAGATGGGGGAGGTGGATGAACACTCGATAATCTGCGAAAAACATTGGAAGCAGTATCGAGAGGTGATAGTGATATGTCTTTGGGTTTGATGGTGCAAAAAGGAATAGGAATTTTGGGATGAAAGGTGCATTGTAAGGGAGGAGATAATGGGTACGAGTGAAAAACCCGTTTAAGAGTGGTAAATCTGCACGGCTATTAGATGAATATTACTGGTAAATGGCATGCAAGTAAAGTAGCGATTAGTGTGATTGAATGTAATATGGAAGTTGTGTTAGAGCAATGTGTTATGGAAGGTAGTATGGTTCAAACAGAATTGAAAGCTAGAGAAGTGGATAGTACCGCTTATTAGCTATATAGGTGATAATGGTCCACTGTAGGTATTTATAAGGTAACTAGTTTATTGAGTGTTGTAGGAAGATATATGTTGGTATTTGGTCGAAGAAGTGTGTCGAGTGACTGAAGGACTGAATGGTGAA
>JABUQX010056869.1:0-12500 GCA_015478945.1 Trachelipus rathkii
AAAGAGGAGAGAGATGTATTACTATTATTCGTTGAGCCTGGATATGACAAAGCTACACTATCTATTATTATCAGAAAGCATCGATCGTTGTAATAGTGGTAGGACGGGTCATGGTTCGACAGGTATGAGCCTTCACGAGATTTCATACTGTTCGGTCCGAGTATCAGTGACAATAGTTGATATAATATTGACTCATATAGTCCGCAGCGTACGAAATGCATGTAAGAGACTAAGGTTTATGATAAATTTTTGTTAAGTTATTGTATAATACTACCACTAAGCAGACAGGGTAAGATTAGCAGTTGTTACGTCGCGAAAAAGTGATGTTGAGACTGGAGTATTGTATGCTTGCATTGCGTAATTATTAGATACTTACTCCTTTGAGTAGAGTGAGGGAAAGCTGTGATGTTAATGCTAGCAGATTAATTCATACTGTAAACGTATGTATACGGATCTCTTTAACTTGAATTGTTGTATGCATTATCTTTCTTAGTTTTGCTTTTGCTATGTTAGCATTTAATTGTTGATCAGTTGATTGTCTAACTTTGTTAATGTAACCAGTTAGATGTTGTCGCGTAAGGTTCTTGAGGTGTGTTATGTTGTGTAGTGTTTATGCTCTTAGTTTAGCTTTACTGAGGCTAACACCCAGATACGGGCTGGAATCTAGTCTCAGGACAGCGTGCCAACATGAACCACCGTAAGGCGTAATGGAATGGAAATTTTATGTTAAATTCATTACGTATAACCTTAATTGAAAACTTAACATTGATATGGTTAGAGGACTCTTGAAAGTGTGAATAGGTTACGTATTTGTAAGTAATAGGTTAGAGCTTACTTACCGATATTGGATACTTCAGTGTGCAGTTTTGTTATTAGGTAGGCAGATCTTCTTGACGCCAATGGTAATGTGTACGAGAATTTTGTTCGGTTATGTAGACTCATGATATTATGCTTTAGTATGTCTAGCAGTCTATTGATCAGTGTTAGGCTTTATTAAATGGTGAAAAACTATCGTGTGTGTTATTTAGCATATGATTAGTCGTTTATGAGAGATGAATAGATTAGTATCAGGTGAGACAATAGCTGAACTAATTTTATGTTTATACGATAATCGATTATCTATTGCTCTATATATAGTTAAAAAGTCTAACAATCGGATCTGTTTAGTAGATATGCGGACTAATGTGGGTAAAGATAAGGATTTACTGGCGTATTTGTAAGGTGAATTGTAGATTATTATCGCACTGTTTAAGTTAACACGTGGGAGTACTTTGTTAATGTTAGGACCGGTAATTATTCTTGCGTGCGTCAAGGGTTAGATTATTGTCGGTGGTACACTAGTTATACTTCTTAGGTTCAGGTTATGAGCATTGTGTTCAACTTTATTGATGTGAAAACTTTGTTACGCTTAGCATATATTCGCTGGCCAGTATAATAATTAGGTTAGGCTAATTATGCAAGGTTATGATGTATTTTTTGTTAAATATTATTATGTCAATGTAAAAATTAACATTGGTCTGTTAGAGATCATGCTTTGACAAAGTGTGAATAAATTAGTGTGTTTGGTATGTTAATGCCGGTTAGTTACTGCGCTGTTAAGTAGTCGACGAAATTTGTTAATGTTAAGCAGTTAGTTTAATTCGATGCGTCGTAGCTTTATGTGAGTTTGATCGAGGTTGTACACTTAATTAATTCCTAGTTTCAGGTTCATGCAATGTTTTCAGGCTTTATTGGTGGTGAAAGCTTGTGTGTGAGAGAGCAGTATCGCACACTAGGTAAGAGTATGAGATAACATCTTTGTTAACATATCGTACTATGTTTAAGTGGGGTTAAAATTTAGACAACTTGATCACTGTTAGAGATATGCTGAACAAAGATGAATAACGGTTAGTTTGTATGCATAAATTAGTTTACTTTACTGTGCTTAAGTTGGGGAACCTTGTGCTAATGTAGCAGTTTATTCGTGCGTGAGTTGTGTTAGGTATGTCGTTATACATTATATTCTTAGTGATCAGTGTTATGCTAATGTTTAGCTTTTATTGATTGTGATAACTTGTTACGAGTTTAGCTAAATTTGTTGTCAGTATATTGAATTGGTATAATCTTAAACGAACTTCTTTTTATGTTATACGTTCTTATTCAAAATGATACTCGAAATACTCAAATAGATCAATAGATCAATAATATCCAATGGATCATGAATGGGATGGGAAGCGTAGTTGGGAAAGGGTTTGAGTTTACTGATTTAACTTTTGCTGATTTCACTGCGCTTTACGGGGTCAGTAACTATTACAGCTTTTTACTCATGATATTTATTCGAAAGCTTATTTTTTATGTTATCTTATCAAAAGAGAGAGAGATAATGGACTTGAATCAAACAAACATCAATAGAAAATAGATCCATAGATCAAGTAGATCAATAGATAAAGTAGATCAGGGATCATGGATGGGTGGGAGGGGGTGGGGTGGGTGGTTTGATTTACTGATTTACCTGATTTAGGGTATGTAACATCTCCAAAAAGAAAACTACAACACTGAAAAAAGAACAAAATTTTAGTAAACAAACAAAATATTTGGACAAATAAATTACCCAAATAATAAAAGTTTTTTTTAAAAAAACAAAAACATTAACATTTCTCCGAAAGTATAAATGTAAAGATGAAACTTATAAAATATATAAATAGCAAATACAAATAAGCATGTTTTCCAACCTAGAAAAAAATATATTACGATGAACATTTATAAAAAAGATAAACGAGAATTTGAAATAATGATAAATGTCAGTCTTCAAATCTTAGAATACGGATTAGCTATGGGCGAGGCAAAGCAAAAATGACGAATCTGTACATGTTTTGACACAGAATCAGTCATGTGAACATTAAGCTGATATTAGGGTTAAATAAACAATGTATTTAAGAAATAGATAGGCCGGAGAGAGAGACGTAATAATTATGAAGCTCTATGCTCTAAGTTTCATATATATCATATATATATATACTACTATATATATAAATATATCTAATAATATATATATATAATAATTACTAATATACATATATATATTACTTATATATGATATTTATATATACTATATATATATATATAACCTACTTGTAACGAGCATACTGATTACTTATGTATTCTAATTAGTAATTAGGTAGAGGTTTTGATAATTTTTGTGTAAAGTTTACTATGTTACACGTAAAATTTAAACACTTGATATGTTAGACGATATGGCTTGTCAAAGTGACAACAGGTTACTTTTTATTGTAGTGTTAGTTACTTTATGCTTTAGTATGGAACTTTGTTAATGTCGCCAGTTTTATTCGTGCGTAAGTTATGCTAGTTTTGTTGTTGTGCATTATATTCTTAGTTCACATTATGCTATGTTAGCTTTGATTGAATTCGTTGAAAAACTTTGTTCACGGTTAGCGTATATCTCGTTGGTCAGCTATGAATAATTTAAGTGAGGTTATGATAATTTATTTTTTTTAAAATATTACTATGTTAATGTAAAAAATAACAATGATATGTTAGAGATATGTTAGAGAAGAAAATGTGTGAATACGGATAACCGTTTTGTGTAATGTTAGCTACTTCTTACCATTGATAAATAGGAAATCTCCTATGTTAAAATGTTAGCAGTTAATTCGGGCGTAAGGGTATGTTAGTTGTTTGTTGGTACGTATATATTCTTAGTCAGGTTATGCTATGTCTAGCATTTTATTAATGGTGAATCACTCTTGGAAAAGCTTAGCATTATTCGTTGGAGCAGTATAAAAAAGAACTTATATTTTGTTATGATTTATCCAAAATGAATACTTCTTGAATATGACTTTGAATCAATAGATCAATAGATCAATATATCAATAGATCATGATGATTAGGAGGGTGGGGAGGGCGGTTTGATTTACTGATTTTAGCTTTAGGGTTGTAAAAACGCAAATTTTTTCAAGTTATAAACATCAAAAAGAATAAATGTAGTAAAATAGATACTTTTTCTAAAACATACATAAATTAAGAAGTTTTATTCTAAATTGACAAGCTGTCGTTCATATAGATTCGAATCAATAGGATCAATAAGCAATAGATCAATAATCATGGATGGGCGGGATCATGGATGGGTTTTGTTTGATTTACCTGATTTAGCTGACTTACGGCTTTAGGGGTGTAAAAACGGAGGGCCAAACTTTTTACACGTTATAAACATGAAAAGAATAAAAAATTTTTGTAAGAACAAAAACTTAACAGGCAAAATAAAACAAAAATAAATTAAAAATACATTTATGATTTGAACTTCTCTTACGCTTGTGTGGTTTCTCGCAAATGTCTCCAATCCCTGAACTACGCAATTTCCAAGGTGTTGGTGGTTCAGACCCTACACATATGAGGCGTATGACTACGTAACCTCGGCTGCGAATGGAGAGGACTGTACGTGGAGGTTCCCTTATAAGAATAGGGTGTATGCCAAATGTTCATCCTTCAGGACCAATTTCCAAGGTTTTGAAGCTCAGCCCCATAGGGGTTCTCCAGACACACTTTACGAACTTGTAACTATCTTATTCGAGATCTACGATTTTATAAACATTCATTATAAAATATTGTAATTATTAAATCAATATTTATATGCGCGCACCTCAGGCTACCAACACCGGGCATGCTATGGCTACATTTATGCCTGCACGACAGGCAGAGTCGAGCTGCTTCCTTGCACTCCTTCTTATTTCTGTTTTGCACTCCGTGCATTTCTTCTTCTCTTCTATTTCCAGTTGGGACCCTCTGGGGGGTCCCAAAGATATCATATCTAGGAAACTTGAACTCCACTCATGTTTCAAGTTCTAATGACTTTATAAACATATACATGATCACCTAATATGGGCTAAAGAGAGTTACTAAATCCAAAGCACACACACCGTTGATAGATATGGGATGGGATGAAGATCATGAGTCACATAGGTCACAAGATATAGATGGAACCAAATATCACAGGAGAAATTCGATCAAGAGATCTATTATAGATTCTAGCCTGAATGTCGTCTGATAGTACGGGCTATAAGGAATGGAAAGTGATTTACCTGGAGTAACCAATGGATTGTCGGATAATAGATTGTTAGTGAAAGGACCCGGAGGTGACAAGCAGATAAAGTTGCAGACATAAAGAAAAAGAGAAATGTAATTAAAGTGGATGTCACTCGAAGAGTATGACGGTAAATGAAATATTATTTTGAAAAAAATAACCAAGGATCTAGAAACAATTAAAAGAGAGTAGGTAGAGAATGGAGAGATTACAAGAAACGCTAAGCAGGGCAGCAAGATCGGAGTCTCTGGGTAAGATGGGCTAGGGTGGAACGAAAAAGACAAGGACTGGTGGACTGAGAGATGAAGGAGGCAATAACATGAGGAAAGAACCAGCATGGATGGAAGGTGATTTTAAAAAATAGAACTGAATACCAGACAAGGGCTCAGGTATGTGAGGCAAGATACCCCATAGAACTAATAAAGTAGGGAAAAAAATGAAGAGAAGGTAATTCCTCAAATTGTTCAATAGTTACTGATTAGGACACGATAAGAGCATCACCACAGGAAGGGACATTGGGGAGAGAAAACATATCATTTCTATCTCACATCACTTAGCGCTAGAACAATTGGATACAGGGAGGGCGATTGGTAGTATATATATATGAACATTCATTGTTGGAATCACCTTGCACATAAACCATATGAGTAATACTAGGGAGGCGCATCAGTTGGGCTGGATCACACTACGCACTAGAGGCACAGAACAGGGGTGAAGAGCAGCATGGATATACGAAAGAACGAATGCACGACGGAGAGAGCGTTATCGAAAGGGCATGGGAATATAATAAAACGAGCATAAATATAGTCTTTCATAGATCTGAGAAGCTTTGATTACAGTACCAATGGGTGAAGAGAAACTGGAGAGCGCTAAGAGAAGAGAGAGAAAATGTGTTAGTGGATAAAAGGTTGAGAGGAGGCCACTGGAGAGTGTTGTAATAAGATATTAAATGCGAGTAAGTAGGGAAAGAATATGAAGATAAGGGAATATTTAGGGTGAGAACTGGAGCTCACACAGGAATCATGTTTGTCACAAGGGTCAAATGTTTGTTTGGGAGATATCTGTATGTGGTGAAAAAAGAACGGTGAGAGAGGATATGAAATGTTGGACAGTGATATTCTGCCACCAGTTCGCAGATGACTCTGGGCGTGCTAGAGCGAAGGAGAAAAGATAGGCGAGAGAGGAGCGTGGACATGTTTGCGTAATCAGGCTTAGAGCGTCGGTCTGCTGCACGAACATAAAAAAACGGATATCAGTGGCAAGTTAGTAGGGAAGAAGCAGGGGAAGAGCTGAGAGTGGATGTGGAAGGGACAGAGATATAGATGGTAGGAGATGTGTAAACTACTTTGGCTGGTCAGTATTGGAACAGAGAAGGAGGAAATGTACACCGTTGATAATAAGTAGGATTAGCTCTAGTATGGGGGGAGTTGAAAGAGCAGTGTACCCCATACTGAAAAGGGGCTAATGGATTCATGAAGGTGAAAAGGGTGATAGTTCAAGGTGGTGTGAACACCGATTCTAACTATATGGGCAGTAGAACATGATGTACGGACCGACGCAGAGATGATAGTAGAATATCAAGTCGGCGAGATGTTACGTTTTGAGAGCGATAGTGGGATTCGACTATCTATCATTCTTCAAATGCTAATAGTTACCCTATATTATTGGCTTCGGGTTGGGCAATGAACTAAGCAAGCTTAATTAGTAATACTTTCAATCTCGCAATATAAAAAAGTTCCCAAGATTTCATTGAAAAAATTAATAATGAAAATTTCACTAATAAATTTGTAGTTAGTTTTGGCGTTGTGTTGTTCACTAGTGTTCCGATTGACATAGCGTTGGATTGGTTAAGAAAAGTTAAGGTCTGGCGAATGAGATAAATTCAACTGTTCAATTTTTCGTTTGAAAATCTGCGAGAAGAAACGGTATATTGAGAGAGTTTGTATGGAGGAACATAATTCGTACTTTCAGTTTACATAATGTTTTTACTAGTAAAGAGCAAATGTTTGTCTCAGTGATGGTTCCCCCCTCTGCTCCCAAATTATTAGCAATATACTTCATGAGCTAATTGACAATGAAATACCTATATATTATTTAGAGAATGGTTTGCGATCATTAAATGGTGGGCGCGTACGTTGATGATCGTATTCATCCTTCCAATATAATGTGAACCTCGTTCAGCGTAAGATTGTATACTTAATATAGTACTTTAAATAATAAGCTACCGTCCATTAAATTTTCAAAAAAGAATTGTTAACGGTAAGACCTTGTCTTTTTCTGACTATCCTCGGTAGACGAGGATGATAGAAAGGAAGCTACTCTGTAGCATTGTGCTTTCTCAATTAATATCGCAAAACCAATGTTTATCCAATGCTTTATACTTCAATAGGTACTTCCATACAATTTCTTATAACGCAACAAAAATAGGTATTTTTACAGGTCAATTTCTTAGAGCAATTGAAATATGTACCCAATGGTTATCTGATACTGCAATTGAAGAAATTTAGCTGGTAAAGAACAGTGCTTAGATCATTTGTAATTACCCGGAATGTGCTACTAAAGCAAAAGATATGCCATATAGTAAGTAAAAAATTATACTCATTGAGTGAAAACTCATTCCAAAAACTTGTCAAAAGGATGAAGCAATCAAGATTGCTTTACAGGTCGAACCAGAATTGAAGAAAATTATATCAAAATTAGAAGTAAAGAAGTCCGTTCGAAACACTCCTAAGAAGAAATTATGTCAAAAATTTCAATTAAAATAATGAAGAATAATTAAATCCGGAATTTATAGTATAGCTTGGTAATAATCGTGATGAAAAATTAATTTCGGTGAAACCGAGTGAATTTCAAAAACCGGCGTACATATCACACACTGGGAATAGCCTGAGGTGTGGAGACCGCAACTCTGCCTGTAACCAGCATATGAATGAAGAATACATCCATGGGCGCACGTCGAATTCAGCTAAAATAGGAGGATTTTATCTTGCAAACATGTGTGAGAAAGAAAATTCATTGAATCATTATATATAATTACTATCACAAAAAAATTCAACAAAATTCCAGGAGCAATAAAAAATTGATAACCCGGTAACAATTATTATTGGAGGAAAAACGTTATAAAAGGGCTGTCTTGGAAAAATTCAGTACAGAGGTTGTTTCGAACCAACTAAAGTCGTTTCCAGTATTTATCATAGAATTCATTCTTCTTTTATATTCTGTACATTCCTGAATGAAAATCTCCAGGTGAAAGAGGTCGAAAAGCTTGGTGTTTGTTTAATTTTAATCCAGTTCTCCGTTCTTTTTAAAAATTCATTTGTTGATTTAAGTTATTTTCATTTTACGTTCTTCTTTGTTTTAAATTTCATGAGTTTTAGTTCGTGGTTGTATACGCAGATAGGGGTTTAATTTGGCTTACTATAATTATAATATATATATATATATATAATATATATATATACTATAATAACTATAACTTATATATAAATATAATATAATATATATATATATATATATAATATATAATATATTATATAATATATATATATATACTATATACTAGTATAGTGATACCTTGACATACGAGTGCCCAACTTACGAGATTTCCGAGATACGAGTTTTCACTCTGTAGATATTTTGCTTTGAATTGCGGGCCAAAATTTGAGGTACGAGCCGCCGCTAGAGATTTCCTGAGTTTATTGAAAGGAAGCCCCAGAAAAAGCTTGACTGGTCGTTGAATCGAACTCTTAATGATACTTTGCCTACTTGAAAGGGAGGAAGAAACCAAACCTTCCTGTTTGACAGGTTTTTTCCTTGAAAACGGCCTGCAATGTAAGTGAGGAAAGCGTGGCGAAAAAAACAAAACCCAGTGAGGAAAATTAAGTTAAGCTCAAGTTGTCTGATATCCAATGTAAATATACACTTTATAGAACCAGTTTGTTTCTTACATTCTCTTTCATTATCATTATTTATACAAGTCATTTCAATATTATGAAATACTTTTTCTTATTTAAAAACACGTAACCAAAAAATACTGGAGGTGGCATCTTTGGGGGCTTTGGAACGAAATTAATGGTATGTCGAGATTAATCAATGAAAAAAATTGATTTGATAGTACGAGCAAATTGAGTTACGACTCAGTAACAGAACGAATTAATCTCGTAAGTCCAAGGTACCTATATATAATATATATATATATATTACTATGTACCGACATGAAATTTTTATATATAATATATATTATATATATATATCTATAATATTATATATATATATATATATATATATATATAATATATATATATATTATATTCTATATTAATATATAATAGTACTTATATATATGTATTACTGATGTACGCGATGCATTTTGCCTATACCAGAAAAATATGAAAAGAGAGCGTAAATTCTTTAGCACATATATTTTAGGGGAAATTTTTTTACTGAGTAAAAAATTTCTTGGAAGGAAAGGGCCCCTGACTCATACGATCATACCATAAAAATATTGTATCTTAGATAATTAATTAATGACTTTGTGTACACTGGAGAAATTATACCTAAGAGATGAAGACGAGACTAAGCAGCGAGTAGGAGTTAAAATTTTTGAGCCGGTTAAATTTTACACAATGCTGGGAATAGGAGCTGAAGCCCGGAGCCGGCTGATTTATATGATGAGGACCCGTGGAGCAGCCGTGAATAGTGGATAAGAGCTGATAGGATGACCGGAGGAGTTGGAGCAGGGCTATAACTAGAGATTTCCCGGCCCGCAGCCTTGTTCTTTACAAACAAAAAAAAAAAAAAAAAAAAAAAAAAAAAAATAATAAAAAAAAAAAAAAAAAAATAGACAAGACTGCTCTCGCAAACCGAGTTCAAAAACAGTAGTTATACACCGGACTATTGTGAGCAATCTTGTGATAGGAGTAGTGGAGACTTAACTGGTACGGAGACAATAATGGTGTGAAAAATGAGAGAGTAGGATGTTATCTAATAAACTTTTTCAACATCGTATGAAGAACCTTGAATTGAATATTGGGAGACGAGAGGGCCAGTCGTACCTCTGTATTAATAGGAGCACCACTGTGAAAACCCATTCTGCTTTATTTGAACTCAATGGTCCTAAATTACAAACAGTGATAAATGAACATTTTCGAATAGTACCAGTGATAGTAACATCGTAGGAGACTGAACATAATTGTATTAAAAGCAGAACGGATTGTTCCAAGAAGCGAAGTACGAGGAGTTTTGAACACACCCAACGAGAAGGAAGTATAGCTTAAAGAATCGTGTATGCATTTGGTTAACTATTAAATTCGAGAGGGGCGGAGAGCGAGCGCAATTACAGTTTGATGGACAAGACAATTTTCATAACATTAGATGAGGCAGAGAGGATTGGGAGGGAATGAAGGAAAATAAAACCAAGTGTAGATGCAAGTGAAGTAAAGAGAATCGCTTTCAAAAGTAGAGTCTGGCGAGTACTTTAACATTAGCAGAAAGTAGTACGACTGTGGAATCTTTAGAAGAATCAAGAGAAGGAGAAGAAATAAATGAAATTATAGTACATGTATTTATTATTATATTTTATTATATATATAATTGCCACAAATGTCCTAAATAGACATACCACTAAACATATTAAAAGCATATTTAAATAAAAAAAGTATATTTACGTTCAAGATCATCAATTCTGTCAATATTTTTGTGGGTGCAGTTCTTGCAGGCCTCCCCTTTAAGCTTTCCACTTCTCCAAACATCACACTGAACACAATCACGAAATTTAGAGCATTTACTTGCTTCGCAGGACTTGAAAAAAAAAACATTAATGATCAAATGAAATGTCCATATGATGTTTTATTAATAAACAACTACGCTAAAATTGTAATAATACTTAAGTCAGCAAACTTTATATTGATATTTAATAAACTTTAAAAAAGAAACATTTTGAATAAATTTCAAAACTGGCTTTCTTACCGGGCATTCCTCACAATACTTTCCTGTGTATGTAGAATGGCATTCACACTTTCCACAAGAGCACTCTCCGTTTCCAGAACAAGCCTCTTCATCAGCTATATATATATATATATATATATATATATATATATATATATATATATATATATATATATATATATATATAATATATATATTATATATATATATATAAATTTATATAAATTATATATAATATATATAATACTATATAAGGTATATCATATATTATATAATATATAATATATTATATATATATATAATACATAATATATATATATAATATAATTACTAATATATATATATTATATATACTATATATATTATATATATATATATATATATTATATATCTATATATATATATAAAATATGTAATATATATATAGGGTGGAGTGAAAAAGTCAATATTGTTTTTTTCGGAAACGGGTACCCTTCAATGACTGTGTATGAGACCTAGTAACAATTCTTTAAAATATTTAATTTCTACGACGTCATCTTGAGTCTGCACATTTGGCTTAAAGTTTGAAATTTTTTGAAATTTTTTATATTTTTACAAATTTTTTTTAAGTACTTGAAACAAAAAAAAAACCCTGAGGGGTAGTCACTAAATAGTTGAACAAGGCCTTAAATAAAGACAGGATTTTTTAAAATATTTTTAGGCGGTGGTTTTAGTCTGCACATGAGGCTTAAACTTATCCAAATATTCGTAAATTTCTGATATTTTTAACGTTTTATAATTTCTGATATCCTCTTATAATGTTATCAAAACTTGTTTATATAGCTTTCGTTAATCAACTTTGCATTGTGCAACTCTTCGCTAGTTCATATTAAACTACCCAGGACTCACCACGGGGACGTAGTTGCACTTCGAGTCCCACCCATGCCCTCCCAACCACCCAACCACCCAACCATGAGAGCATGTATTTACATCTTTAAGAAAAGTCTTCTCAGAAAAGTAATCGACGATAGAATTAGCAATTTCAATGGCTTTCCCAGACAATGGAACTGTGTAACCGATGAATCTCGATTTAGGCTCCTCTATGAGTGAAATGTGATCTTCTTTAACAGTTGTTCTGTGCATTTTCCCATCGTCTGTCTTGTGAATACGAAGGGTGTGGTCAATTCTACCGTCAAAGTATAAGGCCTGTATTTCTACCTTTGTTTCCTTATTTAAAACTTTGAGCCAAGATTTGATTCGCTCGCGTCTTACTTTACTCCTGTCTACCACAACGTCATTTATAACATTATCTAAAGAATGAGTGGACTGTACATCGTGTAAAAGAGCAGAGGCTAAAGCTGCTGCTGCGCGATCAGGTACGCCATACCTATCACATACTCGGGAAAACGATGGTATTTTTAGCCTAGTTTGAGTATTTATGGTAGTAGCTGAGGAAGGGCCGGGAACTGGTTCCTCTAAAACAACCTCCAAATCTTCT
>JABUQX010056870.1:5000-10000 GCA_015478945.1 Trachelipus rathkii
ACTTGTTCAAGGAAAATGCCAGCAATCGTAACAGTAAAAAAAACTTACAATCTTTCCATAAACGCTAGTCACGTTCTCCATAGCTCAGTCAACTTACTACCAGGAATTTAGAATTTCTTGTGTAGACTTCCATTGACTCAAGTCATCGTAGCAGGCTTGTGACTCTTTCCATTATTAGTAACAAATTCTTAAAAACATGTCATCATCAAGATCCAGGCTCCCAGATTTGCTCCCTAAAAGCATAAATAACGATTTGTCATAAAAAAAAACTTCCTAACAAAAAAAACTACTAAGAGAAAAAAAAGGGGCTTTATATACTTTAAAGCTTAACATATAAACGGGAACTTTCCTTTTTTCTTTCTTTCTCTTTTCCAAAACCAATACTCACCTTTCTTATTCCTATACGTTCTACTCTGAAACCTGATCTTCGGAGCCCATTCACAACTTGTATCCTGAGAAAGTCTTATCTAAACAATCTAATTTAAAATACCAAACCCTTTTCCATAATTACTTTCCAATCATTACTGGTTATCTTACTTTATCTACAATATATATATATATATATGATATATAATATATATATATATATATATATATAAACTAATATAAATATATTATATAATATATTAATATATATTATATAATATAAATATATATAGTATAATATATTATATATATATATATATTTATTGTAGATTGAAATAAAGATAACAAAAGTAAGTATTTTGGAGAGTAAATTATGGAAAGGGTTTGGTATAAAATTTAGATTGTTTTAGACTTTTCAGCTACAATTGTGAAATGGGCTACAGAAGATCAAGGTTTCAGAGTGAACGTATAAGGAATAAAAAAGGTGATAATTGGTTTTGAAAAGAGAAAGAAAAGAAAAAAAAGGAAAGTTCCCGTTTATAATGGTAAGCTTTAAAGTTTAAAGTTGCATTTTTTCTCTTAGTAGTTTTTTTGTTAGGAAAACGCCAAAGAAACAAGGAGCAAAAATCAAGGAAGCCTGGAGATTGTTAAAACAAATGGCATTACAGGGAGTAAATGGTAAAAGAAGTGTGTCGGTGCAGACAGAGGACCAGGTTGGAGAAAATAAAGGCACTCAAACGGAGAGTGTCAGCATGATACTTTCGCCGGTGGATACAAGTGAACAACAGGATTGGTTTGACGAGGTGGAAGTAGATAATGACCAGGAGAGTGAATATGACATTGAAGCATTTGAGAAATTAATAGGGTTCCCAAAAGACAGTTATAAGTTCGGAGTAAGGATCAGCGACGAGAGTGAGGAGGAAACGGATTTAGGTTTAGACAAGGTAGTGGATTCAATTGAAGACCAGGAAATAATCCCTACTGAGAAAAAAGATACAAACTTTGAGACACACGAGGAAGACCAGGTGGAGGAACAGGGAGGAGGTAGGAAGTATTCAAGGTGCTAGCCTGAAGTTCGGAATGTGCCAAGGGTCTATTTACGAGAGCTTATAGAAGTAGTGAATCCCGACGCTATGATAATTTTGGTACCGGTACGTAGACAAAGAGCGAGTGCATCCGACCAGGTCTTGTAAGGCACCATTTAGTCGGAAGATCGGTACCGGAACAGCAAACTTGTGGGGTTATGAGTATTAGAAAGGCCGAGCCGAAGTGAGGATCAGAGATGAGTAGTAGATAGTTGGCGCTGTATTTTTTTCTTTTAAGATTGTTGCCATTGGAGTGAGTTATATGGAGCTATATTGAACGTAACCAAGTTATTAAGAATTCGCGCGCGAATCAAGGAAGCGAAATTTTTATTGTCAAGAATATAGTCACGAAAATGGTTGCGTGTTACTCTAAAGGTAAAGGTTGTGTTACAAGAAATAAATCCGGTGATTCAAGGTATAGTTTTTGTAATTAATCGAGTCAGTTTTGCAGACAATTTCGAGGTCGTTTTCAAAATGGGTAGTAAACATTATCTTAGAAGTTAAATAAGTGAATTGCAGTTATTTTGCTAAGTTATGATTGGGAGATAACGGAACGATGAATTAATTTGCTAAATTTTAAAAAATGGTTAAATTTGGAAAAAGAATGTTCACCAGTGAGCGAGTAAATTAGATCGAGAGTAACATAGTTTTTTGATGAGAGATTTGTTAGATTTTAAGGTAGTTTCAGGAGTATTTAAGAGTCTGAGTAGAATTGTTTTTGAGCATCGATGCTTTTTTTCGTGATCAAGTATACCATAGGTCTGTCCAGGTTGCTTAGTAGAGACTGTATGGAGTTACTAGTTATTTGCAAACATTTACCGTTAGTAACCCGCATTGCCAAGTTTGAGGAGAGATAGAAAGTAGGGTTAAAGGTGGAGAAGATAGTGAATGGCAAGTTGGGAGTTGTATATTATTATGTTTTATTATATTATATTATTATTAATTATTATATATTTTATTATTATTTTATAATTTTTATTATTTTTATATTTATAGATTATATTTTAGATTATATTTTTAATGTTTGTGTGAATGCAAGGAGTACTCCACAGAAGTGTGTATATATTAGGTTAGGTTTATATTAAGTATTATTTTATTTTATTATTATTATATATTATATATTATTTTATTATTATATTATTTTTATTTTATTATTTTTAATTATTATTATTATTTTATATTAGTAGTATTTAGTATTAATTGTTTGATAGTAGTAGTCAGTGTAGTTGTATAGTAGTGTAGTATGTAGTACTTGCAGTATTTACCTTCAAAGATAACCATTTTTTGATTATATTATTATTTTATTTTTTATTATTTTATTATATATTATTATTATATATTTTATATTTTATTATTATTTGATTATTATTATTATTATTATATTTATTATATTATCACTCATGTGTAAATATGCCTGACGGCGAGTTCTCTTTCAAGAGGACGAACTCGGGACTGAGTGTCGATGGATGTCGGGACTGACCTTGTGCGACGGACCGGAATACCGACTAATACAGGCGGATACTGGACTATGCAGACTTGTTCTGGGAGCTGAATCCCACCTGAGTATTTGATCGCTTTGATGGAAGTTATCCAATGAGGTAATTTGGATCACTTATCTGGAACTTGGATCCAACCTTGATTATTCGGTCGTGTAACCTGACATTGCTCCAACCGAACGAAGCTCGTAAACGGTTTGCTGTTCAGATATCCCACCTGTACGGAAAACTGTAAACAGTTTTCTGGTTCTGAGGTTACTTCACTGGGATCAGGAGGACTGAGTTAGGTCCCCCCTTCACTGGTATTGGTGAGCGTTCTTGTGTACTCCCGAACTTCACTGGATTGGGAGGTTACTGTGTGTTCCCTTCACTGGATTGGAGGGTGCTGGAGTGTACTGCCCCCTTACGGACTAAAGGAAGTTATTTGTTGTTTTATTTTGCTAAGCATTAGTTCTTACATTTAAACTGTTACTGATGTTGACCCAGTTGAAGGTTTAGTGATAACCGTATCTTTGATATGTTTTATATCCACAGTTTGTCAGGCATATGGATATTGTGCCCCGGTTGTACTGGGCAGACAATCTGCCCTGGTTGACTTTATTAATATTCGTGTACATTTTATTGATTCGATTGACTTATTTTCGTTATAATTTATAGATTAATTGAATATGATTATCTAACTTTACTTTTTGGGGGTATGATTTATTATTGTTTTTAATTTTGACATTGAGATGTTACATTGGCTAGCAGTTGGAATTGATTGTGTAAATATTGACAGGCTATTGAATTAGATGTATAAATACTCTTAAAAACTGTTGCCTTATTTGGCCTTATTAGGCGCGGAACATTTAGACCTCCCGCGTGTACGTGGCTCAGACGGTTTATGTTCCTGTACAATACAGAGTGCACGATTACTGCCGTTACAGAACTATTTTTTTGAAACGGTATACGGATCGTTACTTTTTTCTTTCATGTAACGCACCGAATTTAAGTTCCGTTATTTTTCCTCCGTTACTTTTAAGTCCGTTACATTTTGACTTCCTTTGAATGTTGATTTCAAAATTGACCACCCGGGTCAAAAAAATCCTTTTATTATATATATATATATATATATATATATATTTAATTATATATTATAATTATATTATAATATATATCTATAATTAATTATGATATAATTATATAATATACTATAAATATATAAAAAGAATAGGGGAATCGGCCAAAGAAAAATGAATATTAAAGGTGCTTTCGTAACTGATGAAAATGAATGGATAGAGTGTGTAGGACACTTGAATCTGCATAGCATTAGCAGTAAATAAGAGGTGATAGTGATTGTGTGGGTTGATGGTGCATGAGAGACAGGACTTTGTGGGATGGGTCTTAGTAAGAGAGTATGGATAGACGAGAAAGTGAAGATGTTGAATCTGCAGTTAGAAAGAGAATACCGATGATTGATGAACGGGCGAGATGGTGTTGATTGGATTTGGAAGTTGTGTAACAAAGGTTTATGGAGGTTATAGTTCCGAGGGTATTGCGGAGGCAGCTAAACCTCTTAATAAGGGTAGGAGATAGGGAACTGTAGTAATTTATGGAATTAGTTTAGCAAGTGAGGAGAGAAATTATTGTTCTGGTTTTTTGGTCGAAGAATGCGGTGAAGTGACTGAAGACTGTGTGAGAACAAGTGCGTTTATAAGTGGTAAGGAGTGTATCAAAATCTTTACTTGGCAAATGATGAGTAAATGGGAGAGAGAAAATTGCATTTAGTTTTTTATGATTTGCATACGAGTATGATTGAATAGGGAAAGCTCTATTGCAGGTGTTATTGATATATAGGTGTTGTGGCTTTTGAAATGACAAACGTTTGATGCGGAGCGAAGCGTTGTGTAAGATAATGAGTGAAAGTGATTTTAATTTTGCGGAGTGAGGACGGGATGTGCTATGTTTTCAGGTTATTCAATATTATGGTAGTGTTGAAAGAATTAGATGTGTGGGCAGGGATGTATTAAATTGATGTAGAATGGAATGGTGAGGGTGTCTTAACCTATTATGA
>JABUQX010056870.1:12500-28453 GCA_015478945.1 Trachelipus rathkii
CTGTTTCTTTTTTTCTTGTTCAGGTATGATCCGTGTCGCTCCTCCATGTCCTTGACTTTGTTATTTTTTTTCTACAAAATATTTTTTGGTTATGGTATTGAATTTTAAATTATACACCTCAGGGTGCCTAGACAGAGGTGAAAATATCCTGGCACTTTCGGGTTCAGTTACATCATCGTAAAGGCTATTGTCTGAAGAATGATCTGAAAGAACAATACTTCTTCACTGATGAAGATGTCATTATTTTATACTGTTTTTTGGTTTAACTCAATCTTTTTTTAGTTGTAAATACGTGTGTGTTTTTGTGAGAATGGATAAATGAAATGTTATCCTCTTTGAATGTTTTTCGCTGGAAGAGTTTTTGGTTATCCAAATTATTTTGAGGGTTAGAAATGAACCAATTGAGGTATTTAAAATAGATGGCCTTGAGAATTTTCTTCGGAATAAACAATATAGATGTAATAGATAGTTACTGAACATAACATCAGAAACTTCTTCGTTTATTAGTTTAGTACAAACCTTATAATATCTATTTAGATTAATTTTAAAATGATACCTTAAACTAATTTTATAATCTAACACTTTAAAACAATATAAACTTCAGTAATTTATAAATATAAGGTAAACACTGTCTCTTAGGAAAAGTAGGGAATTGTGAGGTGTATAACTTTTAATGTAATATGAATGATTGTAAGAGGTTAAGTTTTGATGGTGGGATGATGTCAGAAAGTAAAACATATTTAGACCAAAGGTTAATATATAGATAGGTGTATTGTGATTATTAATTATTAACAGGTGGGTTTAGTAAGCATTAGAACGCTTTATGAAATGTTTCATAATTAAAAAGTTTTTTTTTCTTGATGGATATATATATTAATATAATATATATATTATATATTATTAATCTATTATATATATATATATATATTATATTAAATATTTATTTATATATTAAATTATATTATTATATATATTTTTTAATATTTATAAAGTGTTACATAAAAATTTTAATATTTTAATTTATGTACTTTTATAATATATATATATATATTATATATATAATATTATATATATATAATATATAATATTAAATATATAGAACGATTGTCAGGTAAACAAATACAGTCAGTAGTAATATAAAAAAATGTTTTTGAAAAACTAGATTATTATTTATTTATTTAATATACATTAATATTAAGCTTAATTTAAATTTAAAATTGTTTAATAACAAAAATATTATTGAGAATAATTGAAATGAATATATTTTAAGAGGGGTTATCAAAAATTTTAAATGTAATCTAAAATGTGGGATATATGTTTTTATTTCCCCATCATAAAAATAAATTTTCAAAGCCCTGCAAAAGAAAAACAAAAAAATAATTAAAAATGCTATAATTAGATTGTATTTGGCAAAAGAATTTTGAATTTAAATTATAATATAATTGAAACAAGGAGAAAAGCACTTAAAAATTTAATCTGCATTTGTTAGCAAAATAATTCAAGAAATTCAAACATGATCATAAAATCGATTGCCTAGATAAAAACCTGAGTGATAATTTTTATAAATTTTTATTATATTTTAAAAATTTATGAAGAATAAATAAATTTTTAGGTATATACACTTTCAATTTCTTTAATTTTGTTATTATTTTAATTTACAATATAAAATTTTCACATATTATTTACTTTGCATTTGGGATTATATAGTTATATTTAATTTATAACTTTTTTCATTTTTAATACTATAAAGATGATTTTTATATATTAATTATTATATTTTTATATATAATATTTATTTATTTATATTATTTTTATGTTTTCTTTAATAAATTTTATTTTTTTAATATATTATTTTATTGACATAATTTTATGATATTTTTTTAATATGGAATTAATTATATATTAATTAATTTTAATTTTTATTCTTAAATTTAATATGTTATTATAATTATGTTTTTTATTAATTTATTATTTTTTATTATATCATTATTTATAATGATGGTTATTAATTTGTAATATTTATATTATTTTTTATTTTTTTTTTAATATTTTATTTTTTTTTATTTATTTTTTTTTATATAATTTTAATATTAATTTTTTTTATTATTTTTTTTTTTTTTTTTTTTTAATTTTTTAATATAATTATTTTTTTTTTTTTAATTTTTTTTTTTTTATTTTTTTTGTAGTATTTTATTTTTTTTATTCGTTTTTATTTTTTTTATTTGTTTTTTTATATCTATTTTTGAAAATTTTTCAAAAAAGAAATTATTTGTTTTTTCATTTTCCTGTTTTGTTTTTAATTTTAATTTTTTTTTCTATTTGTTTTTTTTTTGTTTTTTATTATTTTTTTATTTTTTTTTTTTTTTTTATTCTTAAGAAAAAGACCAAAAAATTAAAATATCAAAATATTAATAAAAATAATTATTTTTTAATAAAATTATTTCGAAAATTATTAATCATAATTTACATTTATTTATTGAATTATTTATTATCTTAAACTTTTTTTATGTTATAAAATATTACCTGTTTATTTGATTTATTATGTCTCATTCAAAACATTTGATAAAAGAGTACCCCATTGTTAGGCTTCATACAAATATATCACAATCCTAAAAATTTATAATACATCACATGATAATAACTATAGTAGTGTGCCAACTGAATTTGTTGGCAGATACCATATATCAAATACCCTATTGATGCTACTGCCTAATACCAATACCAATACTTGGATTGCAAGCTAATACCATATAGTGAAAATAACTTACATTATTAAATATATTATGTATGAAAAAGACCACTCATTATTTTATTTATTATAAACGTCTCTAAACAGAAGTTTTCAAGAGCATTAAACATATTGTTTACTTTCCTTTTTTTTTTATACACATTATAAGACGATACTAAGATTGACACATTTGACGCAAACACAATATCTTTTTGCATAATGCATATATACCTTTAGGAGTCTCAATACCATATATCTCGTATATAATGGCCAATACGGTCCATATACCGTAATACCTATATACTTTGGCACTCCCTTATTTTAACTTTAAAGATAATTATTAGTTTGATAACTAAAGAAGGAATGCCACTGTCTTATTATTTATTATATATATAATTATATCATGTGAGCTGATGAAATAGTGGATATTTCTTATAGTTACTGTGTCGACGGTTACATCTTTTTGTTAATAATGATAAATGAATTGAGTAGATGGAAGGATAATATAATATTTATAGTGTTCGAAGTTTCTGATGAGAACTTATATTATTACTGCTTCTTTGGAAAATCTATATGGTTTGTAGAGTGAGCTGATAGGTGGTCAAATGAATTATAATATAAATAAAAAGGTTTTATATGTGCACGCGCTCAAGCACGCACATATACAAATAGTTTTTAATCAGTTAAATACACTGCTTATGTTTCCACCATGTTTCATATAAAAGGATTTTCAGTATCTAGTAATTTGAAAATTTCAGAGCGGTGTGTAGAGGATAGAAGAATGATACTTGATTTAAAACAGAGTTAGAATTATTAATATTGCTCTACAATTCTAGAATAATAAGTATTATGTCAAGGCCTTATTAAAAGAACTATGAAAATATTTTGTTTTATTAATATTTTGATAAGTGCTTAAAATAAAAACTAATAACTAGAAGACTTCTTTCAGCTTCTCTTCTATAAATAATCCTAGTAATCCCAAAACTACAAAAATTACTATCTTTTCATACCCTCTGTACCTAACTGTTGTGTACAGTACCCTATTACGCACCTAGCCGTCAAAGAAGGTATTTTAGCGTTCCTTTCTCTCTTGCAATAGGACTTCAATTTGTTATACAGTTATATCAAAGCAATTCTATTATCATTTATTCTTTATTTCCAAAACACTAGACTAGCTACTTTTGAGTATTTAACTATTAATAATCAAATGAATCTTTTTCCTGGTCCAGACTTAAGCCAACCCCCATTCATATTATTATGTTAAAATTATTTCTATTCAAGTAACCACATAATATGAACTGTTTTTTTGCTATTATAAATTATTTGTGTCACTTATCTGTTCACCCACCACTACTGAGGTCTCTCACCTCCTACTGAGAGAGTAAGGTTTTTATATAAGACCATGATTGAAAATGAAACTAGATCAACATAAGGTAAATATTCCACCTCGTTCTATAATTAATTGGGTAAAGTAAAACTTTAACATATTGATCCTCATGTTTTATATTATTAACTGAGCGACAAATAACCTTAATTTTAAAATCTAGTTTTAAGTCGATAATTTCAACTATCTTCGCCTATGTAAAGTTTATATAAAGAATATGTATAGTTTATATATTTTAGTATTGTTTCTTTTTTTTATCATATTGGTTACTCTTGTGAATATAGAAGCTCAAAATATTTATATATATATATACAATTTATTATATTTGTGTTTTTCTTATGTTTTTTATTTAGATATATATATTTTGATATGATATATAATAATTTTACATATATATATATGTATTAATATATATTATATAATATTATATTTTATTATTATAAATATTTTATATGATATATATGATATTTATATTACGTTTAAATGTACTATATTATATTACATATAAATATATGTTATTATATATATATATTATTAATTTATATTAATTTATTATAATAATTATTATTACATATTTATTTAGTATATATTATAATATATTATATTAAATTATATTTATATTTATATATATTTTATATATATATATTATATATATTATAAATATTAATTACTTAATATTATAATATTAAATTTATTTTATATATTATTATATATAAAATATATAATTATATATTTATTAATATTATACGAATATATTTATTTATTATTATTAATATATAATAATAATATTATTTATTATTATATATATCATGTTATTTGTTTAGTACAAAATATTACTTGAAAATCATATATTCATTTTAAGTTGGCAAAAGTTTTTAAATAGTATAAATAAATTGATAATATTAAGATTATATTTTCCACAGGGGGGTGGGTGAGTTGTGATGGGTATGTATCTTTTGTGACTGATTATTCAATCTTATACTTACAAGCTCATAGTCCAATCATATGATCTTTAACATTTAATATCTTGTACACTAATTATACTTGAGAACCAAAGTATCAGCTGAAAAGGTGCTGATGCTCTTCCTATTCAGATGTATACAGTAAGAATTATTAAATATTTAATATTAATTTGCTACTTTTATTTAGTATATTAAGTTGAAAAAATTGTATTGCTCTATTTTGTAAAAACAAAAGTTTTTTCAACATTGTTTAATTTCATTTGCTTGATTATAAACTTCATATGAAATTTGATTTGGTACATTAACAAGTCAGATCTTACTTAATTTAGACCACAAAATATGCATGAAGAATATATGCAATTGTATATATTAAGAACCTTGTATATAATTAAATTACGTGATATAATAAATGTGGTAATAATGATTAACTATCTGCTATTTAATTCGATTATTTCTCTTAAAATCGCATTATATAATAGAAAATTATAACCTGGTTTATATTGTGCTGATAGATAAAATATTTAACTTTTAGAGGCTGTGGAGGGGGGTGTGGGGTGGTTTTTTTTTTAACGCCAACTCTATTCGATCTCAGTTGAAGGCAATAATATACTTAGAAAAAAACATATCTCATTTTATTAAATTATGATATTTAACTGTTATTATTTTGATATATTAGAGTTAATTTCATTACCTACAAGCCTTGAGAAAAAAGTAATTGTTCCTTAATATATATTAATATACTGTATTTTGAATAACGTTTCATGGATATCAAGCAGCATGTTTGCAACAGTTCTGTTCCATTTCAATTATTTAAAAGCAATTCATGTGTGGGTTCTTATTAGTAGATCAGTTTTTTTTAATTTGGGGCCATAGTTTATGTACATAGTCAAGCTGTTCTAATCTTGAGCGTATAGATATGTTTTTTATCAGTTTAACATATTTAGGATTGCTAGATGAAAAGTGCATATAGCATATCTTTACATATAAGTAGTAATACGAAATGTTCTTAAGTCTTATATTAATGATTAATTAGTATGATTATAACTTTTATCACTAATGAATTAAATTAAACCAAATCTTGCCTGGCTGGAAAATTCTGACCTCTGCTGGCATAAATTTTTAGAAACCAAAATTTTCTTGCTTGCTAGCTAAAGTATTTGATCAGATTTACATATCAATCACAAAAACTAGCTACACAACTACAAACGACGCTATATGATTATATACAGTTATTATTATATATTATTTACGTAAATTTTATTATTTATATATATAATTATTTATAATTATATTATAATGTAATTTATATATATTATATTATATTTTTTTTTATATTATATAATACTATATAATTTCGCCATATGCTATTATAGTAATTACATGTAAAAGCTCTGAAAAAATAAATATTGATTTAAGTGTCTAAGACAAAATATTTTCACTAGTAAATATATAACCATACTTAGATAATATGTAAGTATATTATTTATTTTATTATTATTATTATTATTTTATTATTATTATATTATTTATTAATTTATATTATATATATTAATTATTATAATTATTATTATTATATATTAATTATTTTTATTTATTATTATATATTATATGATTATTATTATTATTATTTGATTATTATTTAGTATTGGAATTATTTATAAATTTATATGGGTATCATAAGCTCAGTTATACAGCTTTTTTTTTATTTTAAACGAAGAATTTCTTAATAATATATATTTTTAATATCAATCCTACCTACATAATATGAAAGCTAAAATCTGATTTGTAATTATTATTATATTATATGTGTTAAATTCATATATGATTTATTAAGTATATATAATTTATAATATTATATATAATAATATTATTATATATATTTAATATATATATATATATTTTATATAAATTATTATTATTTTATTCTAAATTTATATATAGTTATTATTATAAAATTTTATATATTATATCATTGAGAATGATGAAGAAAATATTAAATGGTCACTCCTAAAAATCATCAGATATTTTAGATTGAGTATGTATCTAACCTGTTAATCTGAATATTTTCCTGAAACTACTGATGCTGATGATTCTAGTTCAGCAACTCTTTGTTGCAACTTAAAATACAGCAAACAGGGTACATGTTTTTTAAGTAGTCACTAGTCATTTACAATTATATTTCTCATCAATTGTCTGACTTAAGTAGTCCATAAGAGTTCTCAGAATATCAAATTAATGTATATAGTAGTTCCTAATTTTATAAATCTCATAGGAAAAGAATTATTTAATGTGCTGCTTTGTCACTATAGTATACACCTAGCACTTAAAATGTATAAGTTCTTGTATTAGATATAAAACTTAAAATATAAGGATATACTAGTTCATATAAAAATTAAAAGTAAAAATATTTGTAACTATTTTGATTGTAATAAAATTTCTGAGTCACTGCTATTTAAAATCCTTTCAAATTATTAACTATAAATATAGAGGTTGGTGTACCTGCGATAATAGCAACTTATCGTGACAGATTAAAAGAAAATGCTGTAGTCAAAATATTCTTTAATTCATTTGTTTCTGGCCTTTTTGATAGATTGATTTGTGACAGGTCTAGTTATGTTAAAATAAATATAATTTTAATAATATGATATTATTTCACCTCACTTCACTTAATTTAATAATGATTTAATAATTGTATAAACTATAAAATATTGATCATTTTAATAGATTAGTAATAACATGATAAAAATCTATAAAGTTTTATATATTATTTTCTATCCTCCCTGCCACAGCTTTGTGGGTTCGAACAATTTTTTCAAGCATTTCATAGAGCAAAAATAACTCAAAATAACTCGCTTATCTTAGAATACTAGGATTTCAAATGAAGTTAAAAATACTCTTTATTCTTCGATAGTCTAATGAACTACTAATGCACCGAAAAAAATCATTATCATTCCTGGTCTCGTGATTCCAGGGTTCATCCCCTGTCCAGTCCCATCAATCATACCCCTTCTCTATCAACACTATAAACTACATCAATATTATACCTCTTATCGTAATGAATC
Organism: Trachelipus rathkii; assembly: GCA_015478945.1. Classification (NCBI taxonomy): domain Eukaryota; kingdom Metazoa; phylum Arthropoda; class Malacostraca; order Isopoda; family Trachelipodidae; genus Trachelipus; species Trachelipus rathkii. Next base: position 20,637 of record JABUQX010056870.1, read on the forward strand.
CATTCTTCTCACAATTGAGCTAAATTAATACATTCTTTTTCCTTCAGACATTCGTTATCATGACCAATCTTCTTATTAAATCTCGCAGCTGGTCGCTTTCCAACACACACACCACCATAATAACTGCTAACCAACTCAACTATTCCATTCCTTTCTTTTCACTTTATTTTCCATTACCTTTCGTCACACTCATACAATCTTAATACGTTCATTCTTCTAATATTCAATTTCTTCTCAACAACAATAACACCTTAATATCCATCCGAACAGATTGTATCTTATATCCATTACCTCCATTCCACACAATAGTAATTTCACTACTATGCATTAACGTCGGTAACAATATTCTATCATGCAGAACCAATAACGTCACTCCATGCTTATCCCTTTCATTCACCAATATATTAATTCATCATCCTGCCTTCCTACCACTCGTTAAACTTCCGAAACACTCATCTATTCATCTGTTACCTTTCATCACGAATAATATTTATAATATTTAATAAATATTAATCTCAATACTGTTCTACTGTTCTATCCAACCTAACATGATTTTCACACATGCATCTTCCTCACCTACCATTCATCACCTGCTCTATCTGCATTTCTTTCATACCCCTCCTCTTTTTACACTTATCACACACACTGCATAGCTTCTCACTATTTATTATTATTTATAATTTAGATAGTATTTATTATTATTTTATATTATGATATATTAATATAATATATTAATATTATTGATATATATACTATTATATTTTATCAGTATATTATATATATATAAATTATTATATTTATAAATAATAATATATATATTATATGTTATATAATATTATTATATATGTTGCTTTGCTCCCAACCCTTCCCCGCTCCTTTCCTATGAGAAACGTTCGCTCAATGAGATGTGCCACCAAGCAGGCTATGACCCAGAATCCGTCAGAAATAAGCGTCAAAACTATTTCTAATGTCCGTTAGTTCGAGCATGTCTAGTCATGTATGAAGTCCTTGGTCGCCAATGTATGGTAGGAAATCATCTTTAACTAGTGGTATGTGATGGACCATTATTAATTTTATATTACATTTCCTTAGTTCCTGAAATGAGGATGGTTGCCCGGAGCTGTTAAACGAACAGTATTATCTCTGTTTTGATATGTCCTAAAGATTTGTTATTGTGGGTATAGATTTGTAGTATGGCTGTGTTTGGATATACTTATATCTATTGATTAATAACTAGTGTGGATGTGGGTAATAATGATTAGGTATCTGGGTCAGGGAGAATGTGTTGTAAATGTCTGAGTATGGATAATATATAAAAATAATCTATCACTAAATACAGTGATATATATAATACCCCTCTATGATAAGTTGGATATTTTATATCATATTATTGTTAGGAAATTTATAGTATATACCTAAAAAATAAAAGAATTATATAATTTTTAGCATTATAATTTTTGTCTTACAGGTCACACTTCTGAAAGTCAGGGAAATCAGTGAAATATAAAATAATATTGCAGGTGAAAAGTCTAGGGAAACGTTTAAAATATGCTGAAAGAATCAGGCAAATTCCACAAAATTCATGAAAAGTCAGGAATATTTTAAATTTCTCATAAACATATGAAGAATGATCCTTGGACAAGTTAACATATTTTTGATGGACTTTTTACCTATACTGTATAATAAGAGATATAAGAGATGTATTTGATATGTAACTGTAAATTTTGGTCTGAGATTGTCATTTCCATAAATCTACTTCTATCCGTTTCTTTCTATTTTATGATTCTACGTATTAACCTTACTTATTCTTCCAAATATTCTGTTCAGAATTGTTTCCAAGTTCACCTCACGATGAAGTGAAATTGGTATAGGATGATGTAGACTAAGTGATTTCTGTATTTAATATGTTTTATATATTTAATTCTTTTTAGTAATAATATTCTATGCATTATTTTTTCGTATTCCTTATCTTGGTTTTGATAATGATGTTGAAGAATATTTTATTAGTTTATGATACATTTGACTTCAAGCAATAAAAATCGTAAATACTTCACGACCATGGTTGACGTACAAACTAACCATTGTATTTTCATTTTCTGATTCACAGAGCTTGAATGTCTCAATACTTAATATTTATGAAAATTTCTTAGTCCTATGTAAAATGCCTGCTACAACCAACAACTAAGCTTTTGCAATTAATTTTACATGACAAACTATATGTACAGACTGAATGTCAAATCAAAAGACAGAAAAGATATAGAAAGATATCCTAAGTTACATACCTGTTCCATAAGCTCTCATCAGGGAATTTCTCTAGTATTATTTTTTCATCAGCCAGTAAACAAATAAACATAAGATTGAATATGCTATTAGGTACTTGGGAGACCATAGTCACTGAGTCACAAATTTCTGTTTCTTGAGTAAAAGAAATAAGCACTTATACTACTTACTTCATGAACTCATTCTTATCTCCCTAGAATAATATATTCAAAATATTTTTTGGATTGTAAATTGTCTTTCTAAATAAACATTTGATGCACTTTTGCTTTAATTATATATTAGAAATCATATTTAGCGGAATTGCAAATAAATTATATTATATAATAGTTTCTAATTGTGATTGTTTCCCATGGAAAGGAGTTTTCTTAAATAACAATTAGAGAATCTGAAAAACAATCTGATTTTTCAAAAACAGTGTCAAAATTCTATAAATCTCAGAAAAGTATTCATAATCATCAACTCAAAAAATTGTTGACCAAATGTAAAGCTGAACCCATTAGAGAATGTAAGAACATCTCAAAGAGTCAAAAGACAGAAAGAATAAAGAAGAGAATAAATAGGTTTGAAATATATGAATTATATCCATACAGATCAAGTAAATCTGAAGAGCTATGAAAAGATGTAAAACGAACTTTTAACTAGAAAGAAGAAGCCGCTTAAAAATCAAAAATTCAAATGCTGGAGAAGAATAAAGTTAAATATCTAAACTCCCCATTAGAACTTTTGTTATTTACAGTGGGACCTATTCACTAAAGATGCTATTAATGTAAGCTTTTTTAATTTATTTCTTTTTTGTATTAAATATAAACTTTTCTTTGTAAAAAATATAAAAGGATTGTTTCAAAGATGGCTATGGGTAAGGTATAGTCTTATTACTAAAAAAAAAAAATATTTTTTATATTCATCCATGATGTTATGAAACAATTTTCTTAAGTAAGTATTCAATATATTTAATTATGAACGATGTTAAATTAGGCTTGCATAAAATAATTAAATAGATTTATACACCAAAAAATAACGAACACGCTTGTGAGGGAAAATTAAAGTCAGGGAATGTCAAGGAAAGTCAGGAAATTCAGGAATATTGGAAAATTCAAAATTTAGACTGTGACTCAGATTAGTGTTGACCAAACTTTTAAAAATTTTCCATCATTATTTCTTTACAAAGTGTCCTTATTAATTCCTAAATTTTTTGGACCCCAATCTAAAAAGTGAATAATATCCCCTATTATTTATTATTTTATATATTATCTATTATATTATATATTATTATTATTATTATTATATTTATTATTATTATATATGTATTATGATTTATTATTTTATTAGTTATATTATATTATTATATTATTTATTATATTTATTATTATTTATTATTATTTTTATTGATATATTATTATTTTATATTATTATTTTATTTATTATTTATTATTATTATTATATTATATATTTATAGACTTGGAAATGAAGTGACAGTGTATGGTGCCCTGCCTAGTTGAACTCGATGATTTGGTATTGTGTAACAAATTAGAAGATTTGAGAAGATTGAATTATAAGAGGGTTTAGTCATTTGTGTTAAAGGCGGATTTTGAAAGTAAGTTTAGATAAGTATAAGTGAATTCCGACTGTGTTATAGTATGTTGGTATGGTGAAAGAACATTAATCTGAATTTAAATATTTATATTAAATATTTTAGATAGAAAAGATATACGATGATCTGAAATGTTAGTAGGATAATGATGAATGGTAAGGAATGCGAGCTGGTTCAATTAGATACCTTGTGTGTAATGGCAATAATATCTAAGTTCTGATTGCACTATGGCGTTTACTATAAGAGAAGTTAATTTGTACCGTGCTTAATGTATATGTAGGAAATTATCTATATATTGTTGCGAATTAAGTATTGTTATTAGCATCTTTATTGTAGCGTTAATCTGTATCAAAATGATACTATATTCTATTTAGAAGGGGGGTTGTTTTATAGTGAGATCGGAAACTGAGTAATTAATGAGGTGAATTATGAAACATAATAGGGTATATATTTGTTTTTGTTTGTGTTATAATGATATATTGAAAATTTGTTTGTCGAATATGCTGGAGAGAATTTAGGTTGTTTAATCCTGTGATAGATAGGGTTAGAGTGATGTATATCGGTTTTTTGTTTAAGAGGTATGTAATAGTGGTGAGTGCGCTGGTAATCGAACAGCTGGGAGAATGACTTTGGAAGGTGTGGAAAGTATATTTAAGAGTGTTGGACAGATGGCTAGAAGTAATTTGTCTCTATAAATAAAGAGTGAATGGCTGTGCTTGTGTTGAATAGGGGTAATGGTTTGTTTTCGAATGTCCAATAGGATGATACCCTACATTGATGAGAAATACCACTATGTGTGTGTCATCGCCGAATCTTGTAAATGCACCCAAGGTGGATTTTTTCTTGTATCAACGATGAGTTTCTCCACTGGGGGTTAATTATAATCTGACGTTAAAGTGGGGTTTTCTCTTTCCGACCCTGCTTCAATCATGTTTTAATCTGCTACTATTCCTGTTCCGTGGTATTTCTACCCCACCTCGCCCCCAAATCTGGGTGTTTAGGAGTGGTTTTAATTTTATATTATTATTTTATTTATTATATTATATATATATATATAATATATTTATATATATTATGAGTATTTTAGTTTTGATATTAATATATTAGATATATAATATATATATATAATATTATATTAATTATAATATTATATATATATTTTATATATATATTATTATTATATATATTAATATTTAATTATTAATTTGTTAATATATATTATATATATTATTATATTTTTAGATTATATTATATATTTTATTAGTTATATATATATTTTTTTGCAGTAGATTTGTATTGCGCCATAAAACGTAGACTGTGTTTTTTTTTATTTTTTTGCATTCCTTAAAGTATAATTTATATCTTTTTTCCAGACATTCATCCTCGAGCTCTAAGTAAGGTAAAAGTGTGGAATCCATAGTTAAGATCTAATCGACGCATGTTCACACTGTCAGAATATATGAACAGATAATGTCCGTCTTATTGCTCTAAAATTCATTTTCAAGTAATCTACTCCTTCAATGTATGTCTCAACTTATATCATCCGTCCATTTTGTGGGGTCTGAGAATCATTTTTAACTATTTTTTTACTATTTCATAAAAATAATTTCAATATAACAATGAAGTAATTATTTTATTTATTAATTTTGTTGTTTTATTATTGTTGTGTTTCTTTTTTATTTCTATTCGAAATGTGGGAGATCTTTATAAACTCCGTAAATAATACAAAAATTTTGTTCTTTATATTTGTTATAATGCAAATATTAATTTGCAAAGGAAACATTTCTGAGTTTTATTATAATCTCTTGATAATTGCTTTTCTTAAATTTTTACTATTTAATTTCTATATTTTATTCTTTAACTTTATATTTTTTAACCCTTCAACTCTTCATTAAAAGCTTTTTCTTTTATTATACATTACATATTCTAAATTCTCATTTAATAAGATGAATAATCGTCTTAATATTTTTGTATTATTTTTATTTTTTATGTTGTTAAAGATTATTATAGTGAGTTGTTATCAATATAATGTTTATATAAATAAGTATAGATTTTGCATTATATATTATTAAGAGCTGCTTTTTGCTTTAATTAATTTATTCCTTAACATCTAATATTCGCTCCTGTCATTTTTTACAAACTAAATAAATGAATTGTATACCATTATATATTTTGTCTAACTTTCTACAATTAATATCATTTATTTTTTTTAGATGTTTGATTTCAGTAGCATGGAAATAACTTTTATGTAATTACATAATTAATGATGTAAATCCTTTTTTTATTTTTTTTTTATACTGTTTATTAACGAAATTTTGTAAGCATCAACTATTATATTTTCGTTAAATCTGTAATTTATAAAATTTATATATTATGAGAAGTACCATTATTATTATATATTTTCGTGAATATTAGTTCAATATAATATTTTCGATATATGTCTTAACTTAATTTTAATATTATATTTTTCATTATAATTAATAATATTTTTTTATTATTTTGTAACCATTAATTATGAATTATAACTTAAAGCATAATTAATATAATCTTGTTGAAAACTAATAATATATTATATGACAATGACAAGCTTGCCTCGTACCCACGTGACTAAAAGAAATATGCACTATTAGAATTCTCACCTTTGAATTTTTTAATTTTTAATATTTATGAGTTTTTATATTGTGATTGAACATAACATAAAGTTGATATCTATATTATACATCACATAATGGTTAAAATAATCAGTTATTGAGAAGAAATATTTTAGGGACAAGAGAGGAATTTGGGGCTTCGTGTTTTAAAAGCTTGAATAATCTAAGAAAATTTAATTATTTTTATTTTTCCACATTTATATTGTTTATCTTTTTTACTTTTGTTTTTGGTGTTTATTTATGTTTTAATAGATTGTCCTTCAGTGTAGGACTTTCAAAACAGAACCCTTAAACCGCTTTACCATAATTATATTTCTTATACTCAGTTGTGAATTGTTTATTAGTTTAATGTATGCATTACTCTTTTCACTATATATATATATTGTTATTATATAATATGATATATGATTAGTCCTATAAGATTAGTTTAATATTTATATAGCAATATATGTTCTAAATATTAATGAAAATATAATAATTATTAAATATTTGTATATATACAGTGTAATAATAAATGTTTGAAAACATAAGATTTAATTAATTATTTATTGAATTATTTATTTATTATTTATTATTATTATTATTTTTGTTGTTGTTGTGTTGTTTTTTTTATTTTTTATTTTGTTGTGATTGTTTTCCTGTTTTGTTGGATAATTATAAAAGTATTTAATAAAATTGGTGGATATTTATTAATCCTTATTATATAAATATATATTATGAATATAGAATTAATTTTACCTACTATTCTAATGTTGTAATATATTATATAAATATTCAAGATTTATTTATATATATTATATTTATTATTATATATATATATTATTATATATAATATATTTAGTATATTATATTAATTATATTAGTAATATATTAGTATAATATATATTAATATATATTATTTATTTATATTATATAATATATATTATATATAAATAATATTTATTTATGAATATATATTTTTAAGGTTATATATTATTATAATAACCGGTATATATATACCGATTGTATTATATATATATTACCGAATATATATATACCTATATTTATTATTTTATACCATTTTGTTATAGCTATATTATTTATTATTATATATATTATATATATTATTATATATAATAATGAATATATACCAGTTGATATTATTTAATTATATTTACCAGTTATATAGTTTTATATTATACCGGATTGATAATATTTAACCGTGATTTATATCTATATATCCGGTTATATATAAAATATACCGGTAATGTATTTATACTCGGTTATTATATATTTATACCTAGTATAAAATATAT
>JABUQX010056871.1:0-15000 GCA_015478945.1 Trachelipus rathkii
AGATGTTGTTACATGGTCTGTATAGGTAGTGAAGTACTACGGTCTCGAATAAGAGGTATAGGATCTAAAGTTACAATGTGTCAATGGACATGTTAGGGGAGAGAGGAATTGATAAAATGAAGACGAACATATTAGGGAGTTGTATGGTGTGAAAAACAGGGATAAATGAGAGTAATAGAAGAAACTTCGTTTAGATGGTTTGGTCATGTGGAAAGACTGGATGATAGTCGGTTGTTAACGGATGTATAGTGGTGAGTGTGTTGGTGAATCGACTGGCCTGAGAGACGAAAGAAAATGTGGTATTTAGTCAGCAAGAAGAATGTCTCGGAGGAGTGAAATGTGAGTTGTTTAGGGGCGTGAAAAAAGTGCATAATAGGAGTAAATGGCAGAGGTTTTGTGAGGGTGTATGGTTGTGCCACCTGGGCCAAGGGATGAACCCCATATTGGCGAGATGCAATAGTGAGGGTCCGTCGGGTCCCGTGAAGCGTCTAGGGGATTTTTGTGCGGCGAGTTGCCCATAATGAGAGTTAGGAAAGGACGGTAAGTGCTGGGCTTTCATTTCGACTTGGGTCGTCATTTCTTCTGCTACTTTTCTGTTTCTGGTACATGTTACGACCTACCCCAGGTCCTTGGGCTGCAAAAGGTGGTTGATATGATGATGAATAAATATCTTATATATATATCTTAGTAGATATATCATAATATATACTATTATTATACGCTAAGTATGTCGTTTACTAGTATACTATGATTCTATATATATATATATATATATAGTATATATATTATATATTAATATTATATATATATAATAGAGACATACTTTACATTCGTAAATGGAAATTTATTAGAATACATTTATAAAAAACAATAATATCAATACGTAGGAAACTGATAAAAAGAAAATAAAAAATATTGGCAAGTTTAAAATGTCAAAAGTAACTGCAAGTACAAGCACAAGTACAAGTACGACAACGGCTCAAGTATGCAAGTACAAGGTACAGGGTGGTTTTTAGAAACTGCATAGACAAGTACGAGTACAACGAGTACTTTACCAAAAAAATGTACTTAAGTACAAGTACAAGTATTGTACTTGAACCCAATTATGATAATATATTATAATATATACTCAACAAATTGTTTTAAAATAGTTAACCTTTAAATTTATTTAGTGATATTTATACTAGTTATTGTAGTTTAGGGTTATGAGGATATTTTGATTAAATATATATATATATATATATATATAAGTATATATATACTATATATAATATGTATTTATACTATATATATTTATTATTATGATATACTAATATATAATACGTATTATAGACACTGAAATTTACCTTAAGAGTAGGAAGAAAAGGTCCTCCAAAACTTAAAATTTCTGAACTATATATTATTTCTTCCTTTTTATAACCATACCCTCACAAATCCTTGAAGTCATGTATAAGTTGTTTCTTACTCTCTGCCCAAACAGCTGATTTTTTGCAATGTTTGTAAATAAGTTTGATATGAATTCATAGAATTCATTCGTTGGTTTGTCGTTTTGTGCACGACAACCGTTCTTATATCGTGCGTAAGAATTGTGTCTTATCGGAGTCGTAAGACAAATGCTAAACGAACGGATCGGCTTAAACTAATCTGATTGACTCAACTCAGAACCCCACAAAGCTCAAGGATTTCCCAACGGCTCAATAACGCCCCGCCAAAGTGTACTGATCAAAACTACTAATTATATGTATAGGTATATAATATATAATATATTTAGTATATATAATTATATATATATAGAGTATAATTTATATTATCGTAGTATATATATATATTATATTATATTATATAGTTATATATATATTATGATATTATATAGTGGTATATATATATAATAATTTATAATAGTAGGGAGTATAGGGTGTGTATAGCGGGTAGCTTTGTGTTGGCTACTGATACCTGGTGGATACAAGTCTCCCATTTTTTTCAAAACAAAATTTTTCTGCTGATACCTCGGATACTGAACTGTTTATCCATAATATATATCTAATATATATATATATATATATATATTTATAATATATATATATATATATATATATTAATATATATATATATATATCTATATATATATATATATTATATACCATTTTTATCCACCACCATCACGAGCAGAGCCTTTCGGAGGGGTTGTTGTACACCTAAAAGTTCACCTACTATGTAATTCCGAATTCACACAGACCAGGCGTTAAAGTGAGAGATTAAATTCAGAGGGAAAAAAAGAAGATGGGAGAATTCCACAGAACAGAGAGGGCAGGAAAGAAGGAAGTACGCAGTGAACTAGCCTGAGTTACAATGATCCAACACAAAACTCATGCGAGAGCATGGCACCCTTGTATTACGAGGGCGTCATAAAATGGTGTACGCGAGTGATAAGTTCCTTGAAGCACCTGGCCACTTGGCGGTATGCCTATAGTAATCTACGTTATACCATCAGAATGCGGAATTTAATGAGGTCAAGGTGAAGTGGATAAGTCTAAGAAGCTTTATAAAGCCTTTTGGGTCTTTGAACTCACCTATCCAAAAGCAGGGTGAAACCAGAAGCCGACCAGATATGAGCACTACCATACAAAGGGCGGCATAGGCCTGTTTAACTGGAGTAACTGAGAAGAGATAAAAAGTCTCGCTGTCTAAACAGAACCCAGTTTCCTTGAGGCCACCCTAGCAACTGCTGTGATGTGAGGTTTTCCAAGACATTTTTATTGTTTATGTTAATACGAGCCAAAGGAGTTTTATATTGTCAGCATGAAAGACAAGAGAACCGTTGAAGTTAGACGTGGTAGGAATATGTTAGAAGTTGCCCTTAGAGAGGGACGGTTTGTAGAAGTTGGGTTTTTTAAAAATTGGAATTTCACAAGGTTGAGAACAACCCCACCCGGAAATCCATCAGATCCACAGAAGAATAGAATTGGAAATATTAAGACGAGAAGCAATTCTAGATGTAAAAGGGGGGGATAAGATGAAAATGAGTTGAAATGATTGAAGGCATTTGGGTGGGTATAGGTAGGGTTTGTAGATACTTGTTGCATGTGAGATCATGGATCTTTACTAAAAAGGTAGGGGAGTATAATAGTAATCGTAGGGTGATGATAGAGATCTTTAGAACTGGTGCTTAGGAACACCACTACTGACAGAAAAAGAAGTGCCCATCAGCACAGCCGATATTGCGATTTGAAAGAAACCTAGCATAGTAAGCAAAGAGGAGGAACCCAAAGGAGGGAGCTTGGAGAGCAGTGACTGTGCATAACCAGTCACAACTGCTTTGGATTTTCAAAGAGCCACACACAAGTTCTGTCAGTTTTCTAAGGGCGGAAACATAAATCAGCTAAGATCGAAAAGCATAATTGCAGTAGATATCCAAGCGCGAAAGCGTACTGGGCGATCAGCTAGAGTGAATGAGATTCAGATGATCTATGAGAAATGAGAGTTGAGAAGGGTTCAAAGATCTTGTAGATAGAATACAAGTGAGAGCTATTGGGCGATAGTTAGAAGATCAGAGCGGCTTTTTTTTTTTTTTTTTTTTTTTGATTGGTTGGGCTTATGCGTGCTTCCACAACTGAGGGAAAGTGTTGAAGTATTCGACATAGAGAATTTAGTTGAACGAAGGGTGGGGGTTGGCACAGAAAGCACACTCTCAAAACTCAAGGAGGAACCGCCATCGGGCCACCGCTTCCTAACTTTCAAGATTTCAGAACCCCCCAGGCACTGATCAAATGTATACAGGCAAAGCTGGGCCGGAGGAGGAGGAAGAGGATTGCAAGATATACATAATCAATTCGAGAAAAATGGAAGGCTGAATAAGAGTTGGGCCTTTTTAGTTGGAAAATTAGCAAACAAACCATCAGATCGAATACGAGGAAGAAAGACAGGATTTACAGAAGTTGTTACAGGTATTTTTGGCAAGAGGCCATAATAAGATCCATACAGGAACAAATATATATTATATATTATATATTATATATATATATAAGTATATATATATTATATTATATATATATTATATTATATATAATATCAAACATAGTATAAATATTAATATTAACGTCAGTGTTCATTTTTGTTCATTTTGTTCTTATGCTTCAGTAAGGAATGCTTACAGCAGTTTTACACGAATTTCAATGCAAAAAATATCGCGATTTCTTACGAAAGTTTACTTTTGTTTACAAACAATTGAAAATCAAGATGTGATGGAACCATCGATTGGAATAAAAGAAATACAAAACATAACATAATGGTTTATAATACAGATGATTGTCACTTACTTGTGGATGGAGTTATTCCTTTTGGAAGAAATTATATTTAAAAGTTTATTTTCAATGAAACATTCATAATTCAAACGGGCTACCACGCCTCATTTGTTTTTTGTTACATTTTTGCGTAAGCACATCTAAATTAGACATTTTTTTTATTATGCACCATAGTTTGACAAAAATGATGCAAACTGCAGATTTCTTATAGTTTCGTAAGCACAAATGCGAAAACGAAAATAGAGCAGGTATCGTTTTTTTGTATTTGTGCTTATGAAACTTAATAGAAAATGCTCGAGTTTGTGAATCGTTTTTGTCAAACTTCTCGGAACAATCAATCATAACGAAAATGCTGATTTAGGCGTGCTTACGCAAAAATATAAACAAACAATATGGCGGCGTGGTAGGCCTGTTTGAATTTATGAATGCTTCATTCAACAAAATCAGCTATAAATATAATTTCTTCCAAATTGATAAACTTCCATTCACAATAGTAGATCAATTAATTTGTAATATAAACATTAGTTATGTTTCTTTCCCGTTTAGTCACTGGGCTATATCACAACAGCTGATTCCAATAATCTTGTTAACAAAAGTAAGGTTCATAAAAAATTGCTGTCGTTTTTGCATGAAATTGTGCAAAAACTGTGTAAGCATATCTTACAGAATGAGAGTAAGCACAAATGATGAAAGCAAAAACGGTCTAGGTCATATAGATCAGGAAATTATTGGACAAATTGCGGATATACTCTTCAAAATTCAAAATTTTCAACGGCCATTTTTGAAAGAAAGCCAAGCTACATTTTACACATCAGAAATATAAGAAACGTTGCGATTAATTCAAACAAATTTCTAATTTTTTTTTTTTATTTAATTTTCATTGTAGGCCTATTCTTTATGGCATTTTTAAAAATAACGTAATAATTAATTTTTATAAAAAATATTTGCCGTTTTCCTTCAAAAAAAAATTTTTTACCATGATAAATACTAAAAATATTTGATATTAAAAATAAACTTTTGTTACCTAGCATGAAAAACTAAAGTAGTTTTAAGTTTTGGCAGCAACATTTCCCACGAAAAGTACTGTGCACACACATATGCAAGATGGTCCGAAAATTCTAACACTGGATTGAAGTATTATAATTTTATATATATATATAAAACTAAATTAGTTTTAAGTTTTGGCAGCAACATTTCCCACGAAAAGTACTGTGCACACATCCGCAAGATGGTCCAAAAATTCTAACACTGGATTGAAGTATTATATATATATACTATATATATATTAGGGATTTACCAGAACCAGAAATTTTTGGTTCGGCCGGAACGCGAACTTTCCGGAAGTCTCGGAAAAAGTTCGAGCGGAAGTTTCCGGCCAGAACGCCGGAACTTTTATCGACTTCCACTACACCTTACATTATTCTACTGAAAACTTGTTCGATTAACAGTGAGTCTCTCTAGAAGTATCTGGCATCTTATCATATCCATACTGTGAGCTCTTAGTTCTGTAAGCCAAAATTTGGATGTGCGGATCAATAAATTTACTAAGTAAAATAGGAATATATATATAAGTTTGCCTACACGGGTCTTCAAGTTTAACCAAGGTTTTTTTTCAGAAAAGCTCTTTTCAGAAGCGGGTCAAGGTGTTTGAGGATAAGAGATCAAGTTTAACTCAACAACATGGAGAACAACTTATTTTTCCTACACCACATACATTTCAATCTCAAACAATAAATTCCATTTTTAGTAAGAATAATGTATGGCAGCTTGTTTTTTAGAGTTGTCCATTATACCACCATCCTAAATATTGTTGATTACCAGTAGTTTTAATTAAGTTAAATCTTTTTCTAAAAATAATAATAATAATAATATAATAATAATCATCCAATAATAATAATAATAATAATAATAACTATAACGAATTCAACATCACCTTTTGTTTAAATATAAGTTTTACTTTTAGCTTCCAATTCCTAAAATATTTCTCTGATATTCACTTCCTTTTCGTAATAATAGTCTAAGAGAATAATTCTTGCAAAGAAAGTTATGAGGCATATTTATTTATATTAATTAGATCCTGACTGGTTTGTCGCGTAAACCCTTCGGACTCTTTCCAAGTTTTGATTCTAACAAATTGAATGAATTGATTGTTAACCACGTAGATTTAAAAAATTAAAATTACAAATTCGATTTTAGATTTTAGATTTTGGCATTTCACATTATATTTAACTTAAGGGAAAATACATTGAACTTTATGTTAATGTCTGGTTTTAGATTAATCAAAATTAAATTAAAATCCTTTATTGTCCACAGGGATAATGTCAAGATATCAAAAGTTAGAGACCTAATTACAGCTTCTCTCCCGAAGTATATAAGAATGCAATTGTTTAAACACACTCATATATAGGGCTTATAAACTGTGCTCGGATTGGGACCATATTGAATGCCTGAGTTAAAAGAATGTGAGTTTGATCAACTGTAAGCACCCTTTAAATTTAACGAAGAAAATGATAAGCAAAACCATCGACAAACTCTACTAAAAAAAAACAGGGACAAATACGAAAATATCTTCTGAAAGCATTAAATTTATTTTTAAACTTCAAATGCTAAATCGTTAAAAATGGCCCACAGCATTATTAACACCCACATTTAATCTACAAGTAACTCAAAAATCGCAGTTAAACTATATCACAAAAACAGAAAAACTTTCCTTCCTGTTCTCTACTAAGGATAACCTTTCATCTAACACCAAGGGGGGGGGGGGGGTGGGGTGTCGTGTAACCAATTCACATGTCGATTGAACTGTTACGGTCGACATGATATTTGGTTACATCGACTAATGATTACACAGATGGTCTGCATACCAGCACAGCTTTAAACCCAGTAAAGATTACGACCCCTGTAATTTCCTGAAACATTGGGAGCTGAATATACAAAATCATCGAAACATTTTTACATTCTCATTGTGAAGCCCAAAACTGAAATAGCTGAGGCTTATTACATAAAATACATCTAAACCAGACATTAACATAATGTTCCTTAGAATTCTTCAAATTTAATTAAAATCAAACGCTAAAATTTAAAACATTAAATAAACTGAAATTTCATTTTTTTTTTCAAATCTGTGTAAAATAATTCATTCAATTGTTAGAATCACAAAACTCTGAAGATGTCCGAGGTTTACGGGCGAAAACCGGTCAGGATCTAATAAATATAATATGCCCATACTTTCTTGGCAAATTATTCTCTAGAGGAGTATTAAAAGGAATCTAAAATGAATATCAGAGAAATCACAGTTAACTAATAAACATAAGGGAACGTAATAATTAATAATAATAATAATAATAATAATAATAATAATAAATAATAATCAATAATATACCCTGTACAAACTTTATATATCCCCACGTCTAGATTCTAGAGCAGGGATGGCCACAAAAAAGAAATCAATTATTTAAATTCAATTGAATTTTAAAATACATTTTTTTTTTTTTTATAAAAATTATGACTATTTTTTTCTTTTTTTTTTCAGTTACATTATTTAAGTGAAAATTTTTCAAATTGACCTGTGGATTTCCTTCAGTTCTTGAGAAATGTTAATGAGTAATAGGTAAATTTATCTATATAATAAGTAAATTTATCAATGTAGTTTCAAACGTCATTTTAAATAAAGAATAAATAAAATTAGAGTACGCAGATATTATATATATATATCATTTAAATAACTTAATTAGACAAGATATTTACTAATATTTTACTAATTATTATTATTAGGTAATAATTAGGTTATTTACTATTTTTTATAAAATATAATTTTAAAAAGATATTTTTTGTGTCTAAAAAAAATTTTAAAAAAAATATAAAAAAATTTAAAAACAAATCAAAAGAATATCTCCAATCCTGCTCCAGCGTAATGAAGTTCGGGTTCGAGTGTGAAAATATTGTTTCATATTTTAAGGTTTTGAAACTATAGAGTCGGTCCATTTTATCATGATATTTGTTCACATTTATCAATTTTCTATATTATTTTTTTTGCATAATCATAACTGAGTAAAGGACAAATCAGTTACTGAATTTTTTAATTAAGTATTTGAAAAAGTAGAAAGTTCCGGTTAGTTCCGGCGCGGAACCAGTTAGTTCGGCCGGAACGCGAACTCTAAAAATCGAGGTTTCCGGCCCGGAACTGGTTCCCGGTAACATCCTAATAAATAATATATATATATTATATATTATATATTATATATATATATATAATATATATATATATATATATAATATATAATTCTAATGGTGGCGGCTCGTGAACTGAAAACATGGGGAGGCATCTTTCAAAATATTATATATATAAAAATATATATATACTATATATTATATATATATATATATTATATATAGTATATTATTAGTATATATATATACGGTTAATATATATATATATATATATATATATATATATATATATATATATATATATATATATATATATTATATATATTTATAATTTTATATATAGTATATAAAAAATGTTGTGTAGTGAATGATGTGTAAAAACTGAATGATGAGAATGGAAAAGTAATAAATAAATAAATTTGATAAAACAAAAAGACAAATAAGAGAAGTAGGTAAGAAAGAAAACTTACTAGAAATACTGGAAGAAACAAATTATGCCCTTTTCCAAGAGTCTGTTGTGTTGCAATAACAGCTCTTCAAGAACCCACCATGAATTGTTGAGCCGCTCTTTCTTTCTCTTATCCTTCACAGAAGAATACTCCTCACAGATTTCATATGAAATATTATAAAAGAGGGTTAGAAAAACGTTAATAAAATAAAGGTATAAAAATGGACAAAAGAAGAAAAGTATTTACCTAGTGTAATGACTCTTTAAAAAAATTTAAATACTCCAACTCATATATATTAATATCAAATAGAAATTGGTGAAATGGTCAAAGAAACACCAATCATTGATCAGCATTTAATATAAAAAATATTAATAAATAGTTTTTATGGCCCTATATAATTTTATAAGTATTTATTTGCTTTCAGTGTTCTATTGATTTTTAGCCTGATACCGACACGTTTTTATTACTGATAATCGCGGCAACCGGTGCCGACCGATACTGATACGCGTTTCGCGTAACGACACGTGTCGTACGATACCGATACCGTAGTTGATAAGATCGGTCTTATCTTCGACGTAGGTAACGAATAGTTTTTATGCAAACAGCAAAGATGTTTGAAAGCGAGAAGCGGATAAATTTATATGTGAATAGCGGAAAGGCTTTTGAAGTAAATAGCAATGTTTACATGCGGATAGCGGATAAATTTGCATGCGGACAGTGGATAAATGTGCATGCGGACAGTGGGAAAGCTTTTTATGCAAATAGCAATTATATCTACATGCGGATAGCGGATAATTGTGCAAGCGGATAGTAGTAAGCCAATTTAATGAGTATCTATTTTGTATATTTATACAAGATGTCTTTTATTTATTATTTAAAATCAACAGTAATATATATATGCTGGTATCCAGCCTTAAATATTAATATATACATATGCTGGTATCTCCAGCCCAGAAATCTACTTTTTGTAGAGTAATATATCTCAATTATTTACATATCACAATTCTTTCTTAATTAACATTCATAAAAATTCACAAGAACTATAACTACACAGTAAGGTCTATAACGCTATACACAAAAACTGTCTTTCTTTATTATAACGTTACGTTAATTAATTGTTTATGTGAATGTGTCTTTTATATCTTCACAATTAATTATTCAGCCTTATAAACTTATAGAGAAAAGGTGCTTCTTGGGGGTTATTAAGGTAATTCTCAAAACAAACTTGTGGATGCGATGAGAAGGCTATCTGCAACTGCAGGAAATCGGTTGATAGTAGATCATTTGAATCTCCTACCCAAAACCTAAATTAGAACAATTCTATTATTCTATGCTATAATAATTATAGGAATATCTTATTAGAAAATAGTAAATTAATTGTTACCTCTGTCTATCAGAGGTTGCGTTTGGAAGAAGTAGAGTAGAGTACTAATCACACCCAGGCTTAGGGAACTGTCTGAACAGCAGAAATGTAACAATAGCCGGGGGCCATGGAGAGAATTGTTATCTGCGGCGTACTCACAGATTCTAAAATCAATAATAAAAACTATAAGCCCTAAATATAAAATGCAAGCTAAACCTAATTCTATCAACTCTTTATACATACTTTTAGAAGAACTCAAAAGTCCTCTTGAATATAGTAGTTACTTTATTTGGATTTGGAAACGTAAGTGTATAATGGATAACTTTCAATAAACTTGATTGATCCACGTCCTAACTTTGTAATATTAGTAATATCCTCACTTATTTAGATTATATCTGTAAAGGAGAAATTTTGGGATATTACATTCCTCCCCACCCGTCATAACCATGACGGAAAAAGAGTGGAGGCTTAGGAACGAAAGAACAAAAACGAAAACTAACCAACCAAAACTAATAATGGAATGTGTAAAGGACTTTCAAAGCTTAATCGTGAATAAATCGCTGTGGCTCACTGCCGGTCATCATGCGCGCGGGTCTCAGAATTGGACGAATCGTAGCAGAATTTGACAACGCTTTTCAATATTATAAATTTTTTTTTTTTTTTTAATATTCGATTTTGTTTCGGAACATATAGGGATTATTAAACAATAGACTCAATAATTTTATTATATAATTCAAATTTTATTGTCAATTATTAAATTACAAATTTCCTAGATTTAACTTTATTTACCAATTTTCCAAGATTATTTATAGATTTTACAAAATAAATCAATAGATTTTCCAAGATTACTTATAGATTTTACAAATTAAATTCATCATTTTCACTTTCATTTTCTAATATATACATATAAATCTTGACTCTTTATTTGTAATCATAATGTTTATTCTTCTTTGGTGTCTTATATGGATTCTTTGGTGGATGCAACAGGTCCCATTTGAGCATGGCTTTATTCCAATCCGTCAACTCCCCATCATCCCCTGTTTGTAAGGATTGTAAGGGGGGAAGATAGGGCACACCAAGAATGGCTCCCACTTGTTTATAACCAGTTATTTTAGAAATAAGGAGTTCTTCAGACACTTTCGGATTATTTAAACTATCTGATGGAACATTATTTGTACAGGTTTTTGGTTTTATCCAACAAGCTCTTTGATAAATTAATTTTTCTGGTTTTTGGATAGAATTTGGAGAGTCTCTTTGTGTTATAGGGGTTAGAGGATCACTTTGGGTTGAAGTAGACAACATATGAGGCGTTGAAGAAATAGAAGAATTTGAAAGATTGGTTTGATTACTATTTATACTTTCAGAATTTAGAGAATCCATATGGATGTTTATAGCTCTTGTAAGATCTTTTTGGATCATAGAATGAGGAGGATCTTTGGGAGTTATCAAATTAAGATGCAAAACATTACTGTGGATCGAAGTTGAGTTTGGAGAATCATTGGGAATCGTAATATTTGAATTTAGAGAATTTTGAGGATCTTTGGGGATCGTAATAGTTGAATTAGGAGAGTTTGGAGGATCTCTGGAGATCGTAATATTTGAATTAGGAGAGTTTGGAGGATCTCTTTGGATCGTAGAAGTCGCTTTATTTTGCATAGACTTTGTGCCTTCCGAAGTATTCTGGTTATTATTATTAATAGAAGATAGAGGAGAATTTATGCTTGTTTGAGGATTTAGAGAGTTATCTTGTTTAATAATTGTTGATTTATCAACCTCCTGTGCATTATTCTTTTCATGCAGTCCCTCTTCATTTGAAGATTGTTCTTGAGGGGATTCTAGAATTGGATCAAGTCTTAAGGGACTCTTAACATTTGTAAGATTTTTAGGAGAATTTTTAGCTAACCACTGTGGGCATTCTATTCCCAAATGTTTGCCAGTACATATCGGACATTCGTCGCTATCATAATATGGTCTCTTTTGTTTTCTTTGTGGACAATGATTGATTATATGTCCCTGTTGTTTGCAGCGTATACATTTATTCAGTCGAGTACAGCAAGCGGGATACAAATGTCCTCGTTTTTTACAAAAACTGCAAAAAGGACGGGCTCTGCATTGCCTAATATCATGTCCTGTTTTCCTACAGTAGGTACAATGAGAAGATTTATTACCCTTGGACGACCATGTTTGGTGTGGAGGTCTTTGTGAATTTGAAGTTTCATAATTATACTTTTTAAAGTTACTGACGTTGCCAGTATGGTCCGTAGTTGTTCGAGACTCTCGTTGAGTTGTCGTTAAAACAATATTCATTAGTTGAGTTAGTACTCCCAATATCTGTTGGTTTTGTTCGATAATTTTTAACAGCAAAACTTTGTTTTCTGGTTCTTGTGACGAGGGATTTTGTATTGGCGATTGTTGCTGAAAATTTCCCGCAGACAATGGTACCTGCTGATAAGGTACAAATGAGGCGGACGAAATAGGCTGTTGATATACATTTATCCCAGGTTGCACACCACCATGATATGGACTTGTTATTGCAATTCTTCCTGGCAAATTCAAGGTAGACACAGTAACCGTCACCGGGGGAGACGTCGTAAAACAGGAGGGTACTGAGCCTATCGAGTGTACTGAACCGCCGTTCAACACCCCCGAAGACTCAGCAATTTCGAAGGGGGACAGTACATGGACGCTTTCAGATGTCATCAAGTTCGCTGTTTGGTCACTTTCATCGATCTTAACTTTCGCCTTGTCGCTCGCGAATAAGTCTTTATTGTCGGCCATATTTCGATACTCTATGTTAATTTATAACGTGTGTGGATATATTGGAAAAGTTGCGTCGTAAAAAAATTAAAATTTTGAACGAATAGAAAGAAAAAGAAGGAAGAAAAAGAAAGAAAAGCAGCAGATACGTAATAGGCAGCTTCTCAAAGAATAGAGAACTACGCTCTGCTACCAATGTTATAAATAAAAATTGTGAGTGAGATGATGAGTAAAAACTGAATGATGAGAATGGAAAAGTAATAAATAAATAAATTTGATAAAACAAAAAAACAAATAAGAGAAGTAGGTAAGAAAGAAAACTTACTAGAAATACTGGAAGAAAAAAATTCTGCCCTTTTCCAAGAGTCTGTTGTGTTGCAATAACAGCTCTTCAAGAACCCACCATGAATTGTTGAGCCGCTCTTTCTTTCTCTTATCCTTCACAGAAGAATACTCCTCACAGATTTCATATGAAATATTATAAAAGAGGGTTAGAAAAAACGTTAATAAAACAAAGGTATAAGATGGACAAAAATAAGGAAAGTATTTACCTAGTGTAATGACTCTTTTAATACTCCAACTCATAAATAATAATATCAAATAGAAATTGGTGAAATGGTCAAAGAAACACCAATCATTGATCAGCATTTAATATAAAAAAATATTAATAAATAGTTTTTTTTATGGCCCTATATAATTTTATAAGTATTTATTTGCTTTCAGTGTTCTATTGATTTTTAGCCTGATACCGACACGTTTTTATTACTGATAATCGCGGCAACCGGTGCCGACCGATACTGATACGCGTTTCGCGTAACGACACGTGTCGTACGATACCGATACCGTAGTTGACAAGATCGGTCTTATCTTCGACGTAGGTAACGAATAGTTTTTATGCAAACAGCAAAGATGTTTGAAAGCGAGAAGCGGATAAATTTATATGTGAATAGCGGAAAGGCTTTTGAAGTAAATAGCAATGTTTACATGCGGATAGCGGATAAATGTGCATGCGGACAGTGGATAAATGTGCATGCGGACAGTGGGAAAGCTTTTTATGCAAATAGCAATTATATCTACATGCGGATAGCGGATAATTGTGCAAGCGGATAGTAGTAAGCCAATTTAATGAGTATCTATTTTGTATATTTATACAAGATGTCTTTTATTTATTATTTAAAATCAACAGTAATATATATATGCTGGTATTCCAGCCTTAAATATTAATATATACATATGCTGGTATCTCCAGCCCAGAAATCTACTTTTTGTAGAGTAATATATCTCAATTATTTACATATCACAATTTCTTTCTTAATTAACATTCATAAAAATTCACAAGAACTATAACTACACAGTAAGGTCTATAATGCTATACACAAAAACTGTCTTTCTTTATTATAACGTTACGTTAATTAATTGTTTATGTGAATGTGTCTTTTATATCTTCACAATTAATTATTGAGTCTGATAAACTTATAGAGAAGAGGTGCTTCTTGGGGGTTATTAAGGTAATTCTTAAAACAAACTTGTGGATGCGATGAGAAGGCTATCTGCAACTGCAGGAAATCGGTTGATAGTAGATCATTTGAATCTCCTACCCAAAACCTAAATATATATATAGGAATATCTTATTTCTATGCTATAATAATTATAGGAATATCTTATTAGAAAATAGTGAATTAATTGTTACCTCTGTCTATCAGAGGTTGCGTTTGGAAGAAGTAGAGTAGAGTACTAATCACACCCAGGCTTAGGGAACTGTCTGAACAGCAGAAATGTAACAATAGCCGGGGGCCATGGAGAGAATTGTTATCTGCGGCGTACTCACAGATTCTAAAATCAATAATAAAAACTATAAGCCCTAAATATAAAATGCAAGCTAAACCTAATTCTATCAACTCTTTATACATACTTTTAGAAGAACTCAAAAGTCCTCTTGAATATAGTAGTTACTTTATTT